>JAQQSW010000111.1:35973-97750 GCA_028646575.1 Pseudocheirus occidentalis
TAGTTCTGATCAAACTAAACAAAACAATCTTTGATTTACAACCAATTTTTAACTCAAGTACACTCTGTGCATATTTTTGTATCTAATAAAAAGACACTATGGTAGAGAAGAACATATGCTAGATCTGGAATCTTTCTCAGTGCCTAGAATATAAGGTATATAAAAATTGTTATAGCATAGATGAATAAATGGTAGATTGTCAGAATTACACTAAACTGAGATTTAACAATGTTAAGGTAGGATTTGTTTATAATATATTAATGAGGAAATCAACATAAAAGAATGGAAAGAACACCATTCTGGAGTTAGAGGACCTACCTTCAAGTTCTTACTTAACTCCACCCTCTCTGTATAACCTTAGCAAGCAATTTCTGCTCTCCGAGTATTAGTTTGATTATCTGTTCAATGAAGAGGTGATACTATATGATGTTTAATGTCCCTTCCAATTATAAGGTCTTTGATAATTATGTTTGCACTAGGAAGCATCATTGGTCAAATTAGTATTGTGTCCCTAGATATACATCTATTGGGATTGTATTAAGAAAATATATTTCCCTCAAGATATTCTACACTCTGCATTTGGTGATATAATTAAACCTATATTGACTATAGCCCAGAAAAATCTAAAACAGTTGTCTTAACTAAGATCATCACCACCTCCTACACTTCACTGTGACTCATAAATGTTATAAAAGAGTAAATCCCTACTTTACATTGATCATTCTCCTCAATTTAAGATACATGATCTTAGGTAGATAAAAGAAAGGAATGGGCTAGATTACATATCTTCACAGTGTAGTTTAATTATTTATACATTATGTACAAGGAGCAGTCAAGATATTCATATTTAAGTAAAAGTATAAAAATATTTTCTTGAGTACATCATTGCAAAAATATCATTAATTTGGACTCCATTTAGATTTTGACATCATATGAATAGGTTCCAGGATTAAGTTTATTATTCTTTTGTGGTATAATGCAGTTTAGTTTACAGGAAAATGTAAAGGAGTACAATTGAATAGTTCAAATGACAGTATTATCAGCATTATAATACCAATTTCACAGTTATTGTCAAGTTAATTAAGTATGTAGTTATTTCTAAATATTAAAAATGAGGACTTTTCATAGTTTGACATGGAAAACCTTTGACTATCTAAACCTTGCATAGGGGTAAAAAATATTTGGCACTTTGTTTAAAGAGTTTTTTTCCTTTGGTGAGAACTATAATAAATTTTCCAATGGAATAAGAGGAATAAGTAGACATTGATTAGGGTAGTCAACCTATTCCATTTTTCTATGACAGGCACAATATCATTCATGGTACAACTGATACTAGAAATGAAAGAACAATATATCTTGTGATGAAGTCATCATTCTCATTCTATAGCTCTCTTCAGTTACTATGAAAGAGGCAAAAAAGGATATATTCATGAAAGAGACTTAGTAGTAAAATACTAAATATGATTTTCATTTAAAAATTTTAATCTGATAAAATTATATATTAGTTTGGCAAATTCGTAAATATTACAATTTCTTATTTTTTAATTTTTATCTGTCACAAAATAAGTCAAATAATTGCAAAAGTATCTTTCACATCTCAAATATATATCTGGGTTATCATTTATATAGCACTTTAAGGTTTACAGATACTTTACATGTGTTATCACATTTGATTCTCAAAACAATCCCATGAGGAAGGGGCTATTATTGTCGCCATTTTATAGATGAGGAGACAAAGACTAAGAGAGGTTAAGTGACTTAACTAAGGTCAGATGGTTAGTAAGTGATTTGAACTCAGGTCTTCTTGTATCCATGTCCAAACTTCTCTCAATTTCATTTACATGGACTAGTTGCTGAAGCAAACTTTTGATTCCATACATTTACTTACATTTAGGATAAATCCTCAAAAAAAATTGACAAATGAAAAGTTACACATATCTTTATGTGCTATTAGAGTAGTGGGATTCATTCCTTATCTTGGGCTTTTTTTTTCCTTTTCAGTTGCTGTGAATGTGACTGTGACAGGGCTTCTTCCCTGTGCGCTGTTGCCTATCCGAGCCTAATATGGTTAGTGCTCCCCTTGAGTTCTTTTCACTCCTTTGTTTTACTTGAAGTATATATGTTCTTTTCCCACTCATGTGCCCTATACTAGTGCGTCTTATTAGCTAAAGATGGCTCCATGTAAAACAATATTGTTTCAGTAAAAGGAAGATGGTGCCCCAAAAGTGACATAATAAATGGTTCTGTAATAAATCATCCCAGCATATACCTATATATGTATATGTGTGTATACATGTATATGTATATATGAAAATACTCCATGTAAGAAAAGAACCAACTATCTATATCTATATATCAGAGCTTTTATGCTGATTCTAGTGTATAATTCATGCATTCAATTACCATTTTTTTAAGCATGGTGTACAATATACACTACTGGGTGTTGGGAATACAAAGAAGGAAAATATCTTTTTCCCTCAATGTTTTTTTTTTCCAAAGTGAGAGAGAGAGACAGACAGACAGAGAGAACAATTTGTTTTGAGGGAAGACTACAATTATTTTCATGTTGCTTTCTTTGGGGGAGAAAAAGAAGGGGATCTATTGTTAACAAGATGAATTAGGAAAAAAAAGTTTCATGTAAGTAGAGACAGTTGAGATGAGGTCTGAAGTAAACTAGTGATTCAAAGAAATAGTGGAGAAAAGGGGAGATGAGCTTTCTATATATGGGACACAATTTGTCTAAGTGTGCAAAGATGAGATTAGAATGCCATGTTGAGAGAACAGCAATTTGACAAGTATTGCTACAAATGAGTTAGTAGGGTATTGGTACTAATGTGAAATCAGTTTTAAAAGGTTAGAACAAAATTGTAAAGAATTTTAAGATCTACACAATGAAGTTTTCATTTTATTCTAGAAGTAGAGAGCCACTAAACATTTTTGGTCAGGTAGTATAGTGTCTGACTTTTACTTTAGGAGTATCAGTTTGGTAGTTCTATGGAGAGCAGAGTAGCAAATGGAGTGACTTGACCTAAAGAGATCAATTAAAAAGGTGTTGTAATAAATGAGGTGAGAGATGATGAGGGTCTGACCTAGGCTGGTGACCATGTGACTGGAGCGATCATGATGAGTGTGAGATCTGGTGAGGAGAGATCAATAGATTTTAGCAAATGATTGGATATGGGGTGGGGATAAAGGAAAAATAAAAGTATTCTCAAATAGCAATAGAAGTGATTTCACATCCATTCTACATTTGGCATGCTTTCCATGGAGCAAGAGTCATATCATATCTGAAAGCATCATATTATTACTCTCATGTTGAATGACTTTATCATTCCTTTATAAAGAACCCTGCAACTGACATGCTATATTGATTTTCTTATCTTTGTGTATAGTTCTTTTGTGTTTGAACCAAGTTATACTTAAGTAGCTTGCAACTACCAACATTGCTATTGACCCACTTGTTCTAATTGATAGGTATAATTCTATACTTTTATACAGGGTTAATATTTTTAGTAAAAATATGATCAAAGTTGAAATCTGAGATATATTTCATTGATTTCTAGGAATACAAGAACAATTTTTAAATATGCTGCCTGCTGAGTTCCTGCTAAATAATAAGATTTTAAGTGATTTCAAAAGTGTGTATCTCCATAAACAGGTAGATAATTTACAATGAGAAATAAAGAAAACACTGAATTGCAAAGTTGGAGAGTGTTTCCTCAGGTCATAGTGTAAAAATTATTTCAATTGTAAAAATCTTCAACATAAAATTAAGTAGATGGTGCCCATCTAATTATTTAATATGCTATTATATTTCTTCTAAAATGTGGAGTGTCAGTGATGAGTCACAAAGATCTGAATTACTCTAATATTCCTATTTTTTCCAATAAGGAAAGCTGTGATTTTTGTAACTTAATTCATTCTGTGACCTTGAAAATATTTGAATGTATAGAGGCTAGTAATTGTGCATCATGACTAATGCAGTGTCCTATTCAATTAAACTTTGCTTTCTATTTAAGTGCAATATTGACATAGTAAGTGGATAGAGAAGTCTCACCTCTGACACATTCTGGATCCACTGGCAAGTCACATATTACCTCATTTCTCAAAGACAATTCTCTAAAACTACAAATTGTAAAGAAGTGACTGATCTGCTTTAATAATGAAAGGTCCTCACCAGTACCTCCCACTGGTGAAATGAAAGGTTTGGTTAAAAATAATTCTTCCAAGCACAATGTTTAGCTTTGAAAATACAAAGGCAGATATGAAATACTTCCTGCTCTGAAGAATCTTACACAATGCTAAGTGGCGGAGACACAATAGAGACAAAAAACTTCTCAGTAGGAATATGAAGAAATCAATTAATAAATAGTATGTACCAAATCAGCACTTCAAAGGTGAATTGTGCTTATCATGAAAATGAAGATTATGTCCAGTTATGACCAACTTGTATTATAAAGCAAAGATGGTTTATCAAAAAGTCAACCCAAATTTAAGAGAGAGAAGAAAATAATTGTTTCATGACTTAAAGACTAAACAGTGAGAAGATTTATGAGCAGCCCAAAAAATCCTTCAAAATAGATTTCTTGTAAGATGAAAGTTGATCATTGCTAAAATTGGTATTTAATACCACTTATAATTACTCAGAACAGGACAAACCCACATAAATTAAGTTGTGGGAAATAATAAGAGCTAAAATTGTTCATGTTTTCAGAACTACATTTGAAGACTTCCAAACTATCAAAAGGAAAAAAAAACAGTCCCAAAATAGGCATGCTACTGTAGTGACTGTATAAGTCAAACTAAAAGCTGAAGAAATAGACTACCAATAAGGTTATTGTATGAAAACATAAGCAAATCTAAGCCCTTTGAAAATACTGTCTTTTAGGGGTGCCTAGGTGGAGCAGCGAATAGAGCACCAGCCCTGGAGTCAGGAGGACCAGCTTCAGGGAGTTGACACACTTACTAGCCATGTGATTTTGGGCAAGTCACTTAACCCCAGTTGTCCTCCAAAAAGCAAAAAAAACAAAACAAAAAGGAAATACTGTCTTTTACAAAAAACATACATTAAGAACTAAGAAAGTCTTTCTCTTTGGTGAATACAGTCATCTTCTCAATCACAGAAATCCAGTTTCAAAATGTTGGTTTAATAATATGTCTGGAATTTCCTAAAAGTTACTCCTTTAGTATTCATATATGTTATGGGACTTGAAAATATTAAAACAAGCAGGAATATTCATTCATGATAATTATAATTATTCATAATAATCCTAAGACATACTGTTGGATTTAAGGGTATTACGGAACAATATTTGAAAGGCACTGGTTCTTCTCTCTAGAACTTTGTCTCAAAAGTACCCTGAAGCTCTGCAGAACCCAAGTCTACCTTGATAACTCTCAAAGCACAAGGGACACTTTGTTTCCTCAGATTTATGAATGGCCTTTTACAGAGGATTAGAACTCCACTTCCTCCATTTTTCTAGTGTCACTTGATTTAGTATCAGTGAAAGAGGCAAGGGAGAAATAGGGCTTTCTGAGTAAATGCTTTATTGTCAGAGAGATTTCGCGGGCAAAACCCTGTCCTTGAACTATGAATGGCAACTATAGAAATTTTAAAATGATTAAATAGGAAAAGGAACTTAAATTATATGAACAACAAAGTTTTACCACGCTGCTTACCAGCATACATAAAAACTTCCTCTTCTTACTTAACATAATGTTGTGAGCACCAAGAAAGAATATTTTTTGAGGCTGATTCTGGGTTATAGTAGTAGGTATAGAAATAGCTGTGGAATCTACTTCAACAGTTTCAGTGGCCAGAGAAAGTGACTGTATCATTACCATTGTAATTCCGGTGAATCTGTGGGAAGTATGGCAAAAAAAATGGATTCCACATGGAACTAGATAAAAAAAAAAAGGAAAAAAAAACCCTGCTACTGGTATTGCTTTTTTCAGGTCACTATGGGAAGAATGCTTTAGCAGTTGAACAACACAATGATATCACACCTGAGTCTCTGAACTCATGCCCTTGTAAGGAAATAATCCTATGAACTTAACTAATTGAGGCCTAGATGAACTTAGGTTCATTTCCACAGTTCTTAGTAAGACTAGCTTCTCATACATAAGAGAGCAGCATCTATTAAAAATATAAATTATGCCCTCTACTAGATCCTATAGATAAAAAGACATGGTACACATTCCTTGCCCTCTGGGAGCTTATATTCTTATGGGGGAGAAAACTAAGGCATGCAGGCCATTGCCATTAGTGTTTAAGTATACCTAAGTCTTTTTAAAATAATACTTTTTTGGTTTTATAAAATGCTACCTTAAGAAATTAAAAGAGGTGCCAAGATGGTGGTGTAAAAACAAGAAGATTCCTCAGCTCCCACAAAGCCATTTCAAACACCCATAAAATATGAGTCTAAATAAATTTTAGGGCTCCCAAACTCACAAATATACAGAAAAACAGATCTCCTGTTTAAGGAAGCTGGGCAGGAAAGTCTCATCACAGCACATTGGGAACCGAAACCAGCCCAGCCTGAAACTACACTTTGGCCCCAGGGTGTCCAGGATGAGCCACAACCAGAGCCTTCAGGAGAGTAGATCAGCAGCAGCTATGGCACTTTCCTGCATTATCAAGCCATAAGATAAAAGGACAACGTGAAAGGTCAGTTGAACTCAGCTAAATATTGCAGAGAAAAGCAGTCAGCCTAAACTGCCTCCAGGGCAAGGAAACAGCAAAAGTGGTTGCCCTGCAGCCACCTCCAGGAGGATACTTCAGAGCTCCAGGCCTGCAGACTGCAGGAGGGGAGGGGCATGCAATTGTTCAGAGGCTACATTCTCTTTCATTGAGTGACCTAGATCTGGATTGTGGTCTTGAGTGGTGATCCTGGGGTGCATTCTCAGTGGGCCAAAGCTGGTGGGGGAGTGCAAAAAATGGCAGACTCCCAAAAGCTCCAGCAGCTGCAAAAACCCAGCAATTTGGGACAGAGCTTTCTCCTCAGGAAGCAGAGTTCCACAGAATTAAAAATCAAGTAATTGATTGGCAACATGAGCATGAAAAGAAAACAAAGTAAGAACAGCAACCAAACTTTAGATTCCTTCTTTGCAGACAAAAAGGATCAAAGAATGGAACAAGAAAAAGTCAACACAGTCAGAATTCCCACACCAAAAGGTTCTAAGAAATGTGAATACTGCCTAGAAGCCATAGAGCAGCTTAAGGAGGATTTTGAAAACCAAATAAGAGAAGTAGAGGAAAAATTTGGAAAAGAAATGAGAATGATGCAAGAAAATCAGGAAAAGAGAGTCCAAACCTGACTGAAGAAAATAACACCTTAAAAAATAGATGAACTCAAATGGTAAAAGAGACCCAAAAAGCCAATGAGGAGAAGAATGCCTTAAAAAGCAGAAGTTGCCAGATGGAAAGAGAATCTCATAAGCTTTCTGAAGAGAATAATTCCTTCAGAATTAGAATAGAGCATATGGAATCAAATGACTTCATGAGAAATCAAGGTGCTATTAAACAGATTGAAACAAATGAAAATAGAAGGCAATGTGATATATCTCCTTGAAAAGTCCACTGACCTGGAAAATAGATCCAGGAGAGATATTTTAAAAATTATTGGACTACCTGAAAGCCATGATCAAAAAAAGAACTTCAAAAGCATCCTTCAAGAAAATCCCAAGGAAAATTGCCCTGATGTTTTAGAACTACAGGGCAAAGTAGAACTTGAAAAAATTTACCAATCACCTCTTGAAAAAGAGCCCCAAAAGAAAACTCCTAGGAATATTATAGCCAGGTTCCAAAGTTCCCAAATCAAAGGAAAATATTACAAGCTGCCAAGAAGAAACAATTTGAATATTTTGGAAACACAATTAGGATAACCCAGGATCTTGCAGCTTCCACATTAAGGAACTGAAGGGCCTGGAATATAATATTCCAGGAATCAAGGGAGTTAGGAGTGAGACCAAGAATCACCTACCCAGCAAAATTGAGTATAATGGTCCAGGGAAAATTATGGTCATTCAATGAGGTGGAGGACTTTCAAGCATTCTTGCTGAAAAATACAAAACTTAAAAGAAAATTTGACACTCAAATAAAAGAAGCATGAGAAGGTAATCATGGAAAAGAAATCATAAGGAACTTATCAAAGTTGAACTATATACGTGCCAACATGGAAAAACAATATTTGTTACTTATGAAACTTTTCTCAGTATGAGGATAGGTGAAGGGAATACAAATGTTTATTTATGTATACATACATATATGTCTCTATAGGAGGGTTTATAAATGAGTAGGAACACATATCTGAGTATGTGTTTATATGAGTACAAAGAGGGCACAGGATCAATTGAATAGGAAGGGACAATACTCTAAAAGGTGAAATTCTGAGGTGGTAGAGGCTTAAAATGAGAGGAGACAGGGAGAGACAGAATGGGGTTAATCATCTCATATAGAAGAGGCAAGGGATAATTGTTACAATGGATGGGAAGAAAAGGAAGGGAAAAGGGAAAGGGACAACCCTACTCCCATTGAAATTGTCTTAGGGAAGGAATGACAGGAATGATGTAAACTCTAAACTGGGTATCTTGCCACACAGGAGAGTAGGATGGATGGTGATGAGAGGTGGCATGACAGAAGGGAGTAGTGGGTGTGGGGGGAGGGTTGCTGGAAGTACACACTTCTGTAATTGGACAGGGACAGGGACAGGGACAGGGTAGAGAATAGGACAGGGAAGGGGATGGGAAGGAGGGACATATAATCAGTCTCTCACGATATGCCCTCTGTGGAGATGTTCTGCATAATTACACATGTACAGCCTGTATTTAATTGTCTATCCTTCCAGTGGGGGCAGGTGATGAAGGAGGAAGGGAAAGAATCTAGAATTTAAATTTGTGTAATCAAATGTCAAAAATATGTGTGTGTATATAATAATTATTACTATTATTATTGTTGTTGTTGATGTTATTATTATTAACTACATCCAACTGAGAATTAAAACATACAGGCCCTGTGGAAGGGAGATTTATCCTGCCCTACCTGAATGTCAGAGAGCCAAGGGTGAGGATATAGGAGAGAGCAGATTGAGGGAGGGGTTATACAGTGGGATGGCTGTTTTGAGGTGTTCAGGAGGGAAGGATGGGGAGAAAATTTGTAACTCAAAATCTCATGGAAATGAATATTTAAACAAGACAATTAATTAATTTATTCAAAAAAGAAAAAAAAGGAAAACAGTTAAGGAGGAATAAAAGGCATCCTTATCTGCTAGTATATGCAAAAAAAAGAAATTAAAAGGAAGATTATTTTGTTTGTCTTGGTGAATAAGGATATATTCCTTTTCATATTATTTTAGTTTTTCACTTCATGTTAAAACTGTTATTGTGATTAGGGCCATGGAAAAGTCTTTGTTATGCCCTTTCAGAGGTAATGGTATTTTATTTTTAATTACTTTTGCAAGAGGAAGAGGAAGAAATAAGCTAGTTGTGGTATACACAGTTGAACAAGTATGGCATGTGGATAGATGACAAAACATGCTTCAAAATGGGTCTGTGATTGTTGGTTGTGAAACCTGTTATAGCATGTAGTCTCTCAACAGGCCAATCAACCTCCAGCCCCTGACAAGAGTTCCAAGCTGAGTGGATTAAGCCAAACAAAAAGAGAGGCCTGATCTTTCCATGAGACAGAGCATCAGTTTTGGGAGTTGGCTTATAGTACCAATTTTGCCATTTGTTTAATGTGTGACCATGAAAAAGAAACCTCTTTCTCTCCCATACTGCCACTGTTATTGCTGTTGTTTTTGCTCTGTTGCTTATTATAAATTAATATGTGAAATGAAGAGATTTAGACTAAATGATCTCCATTTTTTCTTTCATATTTAATGAAAGTGTTTAGCTAAATCTGAAAGGAGATGGGAGAAATTACATAGGTTCTTAACCCAAATTTCTTGTTTATTTTTCAATGAGATAGGTATAGAGAACATTCAGTTTTAGCATTTTCCTTACCCTGTTAGCATGACCCCTCTGTCTGTGTTTTGGGTACAATATTAACATTAAAGGCTTCTTCTTTAACTATGATATAGTATTGTAATCACTATCTGAGGCATTGTCTTGCATCATTACAATGCCTCATAATTCATTTAAGGGATACTTTTAGGGGTCTTTGTCATTAATTCCACCTTGATCTAGAACACAGCATTAAAAATTGTAATGTGGAGTGATGTTGGAGTTGCATAATATAGCTTACTGATTTCATAACATTCATTTCAGACGTGAATTATAAATCTTTCAGTTGTAAGTACTCTTTCCCTCCTTCACCAAAAATTTAAAAGATAATATATCTAGATCTATACAAAGATATAAATATGTATACATTCATGTATTTTACCTGCTAATTATGAAAAACTCATAAATTTTAAAATGATAGATCTTTCTATTTGGCATAAGGAAGACCTGAGTTCAAATCCTATCCTGTCTCTGGAGTTACCATGGGAAAGCCACTTTATCTGTTTTACCTCAGTTTCCTCACATGAAAATGGACATTATGGCCTCTATGGTCTTATCCAATTCTTGTTCAATGACCTTATTACAGTCATCTAGGAACATCTTCTTTTCTAGGTCCCACACTTTACCTCTTTGTCTCTCTCTACGCTTTCAACCGTCCTTAAACTATGTTTCAAGTGTGCTTTAGACCATGGGTGGGGAACCTGTAGGTTCGAGGCTATATGAGGTTTAATTCTACATAGGCTGAATTAAGTAGTAGTTCATGGTAAATATGTGTCTTCATAGATTTTCAGGAATATACAACACTTCTTCCGAGTATGTTTCATACTGTTACTTCAAGACAATCCAGTCTTGCCATATAGGACCAAAGAACTAAAAGGAACATCAAATTCTTCAGAATATCCATAATGTCATTTTAAGAATTGGTCTTTTAAAAAATGAAAATATGTACCTTGTTACAATATTATTGTTGATGATTATCAGCAAGCTAGTGAATATTGGTCTATCCTGTCCAATTGAACTTTATTATCTCAGAAGTGTTCTGGGCACAATCCCATCTCAAATAATAATAATGCAAATAATAACTGATTATACCTCATCTGTGTACTCCAAACCTACTTTCTGTTCACCATTCCATTATTGATGATGTCAGGGATTATATTTTACAATATTTCATGTTTTTCTGTTTAAAAGATTTTCCCCTGAAGGTGATAATGTTCATATTGCTTGAATATTAAACATGTTGCCCTCACTATACCCGCAATGGTATAAGTAGATCCTTTATAAGAGGCAATATTTGCTCTTCCTGTAAGATCTGTTTTGTTTTGAATAATGTAATTGTTGTGAGAGATAGAGAAGTTTTGTCTTCTGATAAAATAATGCAAACTTTACAAATGTTTTCAGTACAAGGAACACCTCAGATTTTGAAAACTCATACTGGGAAACTGGAATGTGCATTTTCACAATAAACTACTTTCTATTCATTCAAGTGAGAGAGTATAGCTTGTTAGTTCAATTCTTAAATCAAAGATTTGAATATCAAAACTTAGATATGTTGTTTTCAATGTAATGAATGTTTCTCCCCAATAGACTTTCCTACATTCATTTTGCAAACCTCTGTTCCTAAAAATATAATAATATCTATACTCAGTAAAACGTTTATATTAAGTCTACAAATATATAGCTAGAACATTGAAAAAGAAAAGGGCTTTTGAAAATCCCATATTCCCCAAATTACCTATTTGGCATTCTTTAAATATGCTTACATTGAATTCAAGCATATGCGACCTTGACTCACTAGTTTCTGTGTTTTCATGCCTTTCCCTGCTTCCCTAGAGGGGCTTAAGTGGTAAGGGGAATGGAGTTCAATATGCTGAACATCAGCCTGGAAATTAAGAAGCATTCACTTTTCAAATTAGTCTGATCACTCACTTACTCTGTGACCTTAAACAAGTCAAATGAATTTTTTTCAATCACTGACTCTTCATCAATGAACAAAAATGATGATTCTAGTTTCTCTCATTGTGTTGTTACTGCTACACAAAAAAACTGTTAAAAAGAAATCGTGAAGCACTTTAAATAAACAAATTATATTAAATGATAATTTCTATTAATATATTTTACACATTTTTAATAATACCCAGATTTCCTGAATTTTGATATAAGCAGTTTTAACTACTGCCTCTTTCTTTCAGCCAACCTTTTGCAGACATTATCTCATTAATCCTCACAAGAAGTCTGCCTGAGAGGTAGGTGGGAATATTATCCCCCTTTATACAGTTGGGAAACCTGGGAGGCACAAAGACTAAAGCCATCCCTTTGTAATAATTCTAGACTTTCATTTTAAAGTGTTTTGTGGCAGGCAGATGTGAAGGGTTGTTGGATGTGAATAGAATATTAAATTGTAGATGAAGTATTATTTTGTGAAAACGTAACCATGCATTGCTTTGAAACTGCATTTTTTTCATTTCTATGGAATGAGGCAGAAATTATATTACATATTAATTACCATGGAGGTGATAAAAATAAAAGGAAGATACTATTAAACATTTAAATGGAAAGTATAAATTTGCTAGCAGACACTTAGATAAATGTTTGCAGAGATGCATTATTCTTACTTTTATGATATATTATACATTGTTTTCAGGTATTAAAAGTCTAATATAGTAGTAGAGATTATAGAAACTAATAGACTAAATTTTGTACCATTTTACTTTCAAGTTCATACCAATCTGTTCTTTAAGCAAATTCTTAATTCACGGAATCCAAATTTACCAAATTTTTTGGAGGGGAATTACTTTAGATTTTGTAAGAAGATAAATTTGACAGGATATTTAGGAAGTGAAACTTTGAAAATAAAATGTAATCTTTTTAACATGAAGGCTTCTCTTTTTGCTCTTCACATTGATCAGTGTTTTTCATTGATGAGTTTTTATGTTCCATTATATTCAGGAGTTTGCAAGATTTAAATGATTATATTATTCTTTCTAGTATTCCCTAATTCAAAAAAAATATATTTCTGACTAAAGAAGGCTTTATTTCCTTTTAGATAAATTAGTAGTTGTAGTTGTAGTAGTTGTAACTTCTATTTACCTCACTCTTAGGAGCTCAAAATCCCTTTGGAGTCATCAGGGATACTAGAACCTTCACTTTGCAAATAGTAATAATCTGACCTATTCATTTAATATTTGTTTTCAAGTCAACTAACCATCCCTATTTGCTGTATCAACCAGCAGATTATTGCCTTTTATTAAAGGAAGTAATTGCAAAATAATATGCAGTCTCTTGTTTTCTGTGTTTGTTATATGCATGAATAATGAGGAATCCTCTAATGCCACTGAGAGCCAACACTAACAAAAAAAAATTGCCATTTCATTTCTTGTGGTCAAGACTGCCAACATCTAATTCAAAACCTCCTTTGTTCAGTAATGGCTAATGCATGAACTTGAAGAGTCAAACCATTTCCAAGAAAGCTTTAACTTATCCTTTTCAGGATTTCAGCAATAGTCATATTTAATCATGTGCTCATGCAATGGCTGGAGCCATTATTCTGTCAAAACATGAGTGTATATATTCTTATTAATGTGGTTTTCCCAAAGTCTAAAGTTGCCCAAAGTTCTCATTTTGTTAGAAGAGAAATATATAAGCTTCACTATTTCCCCAAAATTAGTTTCCTTTAGAATGTTTTCTATGTAAAATGAAAGAGAATAATGGGTATTATGTAGCAAAGAAGTAAAATAGAGATTTAAAACAGAGGTGTTTATTTCCAAGTGAAGCAATATATTTTCTGAATTTTTCAGAGAATTAAAAAGGAAGACACCCCCCACTCTACCCCAAGTCCCCAGGCCAGATAAAATATGAAAAAGGAGAAGGAATGTGAAAAAGGAGAATGTGAGAAATCTTCAACTCTGTAAAGGAAAATATTTACTCTTTAGAGAAAAATTCACCTAAAATTCATTCCTGTTGCTCATTCATTCCCTCTTTTAATGTTATTGAGTGAATTACTAGTCATATCTCATGTATATAATGACATCATATTATCCAGAAATCTCAATTTTAATTCCAGGAATTAACAAAACACTTTTTAATAGATTCTTATGAGTAGTTCTACCACATCTAGGTATTGATGTTTTTTTCATATAAGGTGAAAAATTGTGAATTGCCAATCTCTCTCTCTCTTTCTCGCTTTCTTTATGTGTGTGTTTCATGTCTCATTTATACACACACACACATACACACACACAGACACAATATTTTCTGAATTATCAAGCTGTAGATTTCAAAGTACACTAAAAATATAATGTGAAGTACAATGTAAAAATGTTACTTCTCCATTCAGGAAAAAATGTTCCAGAAGGCAGGGGACATAATTTATGCCAAGAGTGGCATATTTATTGTCTATTTGATTGGTTAAAATGATGCATCTGTGTATCTGCTTGTGCTTGGCTTTACAATCTGGAGCAGTTACAGAAAATAATACTGAATTAACAGGTTTTCTGCATTGCTTTGTTAGTGGTGCTGAACCACGATTTGAGTGCAAGTCCATGCAAGCTTGCAAGCTGCAGTTATACTTGGTGTATCTTGTCGAGGCTTGTTTTAATGGTGCTTCGGGGGTTTTCAGAACTTAATTTTATATGTTAATGTGACATGCTGCCGTATATGTTATCGAGCTCCAGAGATGCCCATAGTCAAAAATAATCAATTCTATTGCCCCTCTGAATCTCACCCTAGGTGATAAAATGTAATCCACTCTGCACAAAGGTATTCCCGAGTCATTTTTATAAGAGATTTAAAGTTTTATTTCTTCTTTCATGTGAGGAATTTGCATACAATTTAAATTTTCACTAGACTCATTTAATGATAAAGATAACTTCAGGATAGTTCTGAAACCTTACAATCTGTTTCTTGGGGGAAAGAGATATTTGTTTTTGAAGGCAAACTATAATAATTGTGTGTGTGTGTGTGTGCGTTTGCATGCACAAATGTAAATTGTAAATGTAAATTAAATGTAAATTTACATGTAAATGTAAATACACAAATCAGTGTAAATTTATATAATTTGTTCAAGAATGCCTTGTATTAGCTTTGTGATTTCGAATAACACCTGGATCTCAGAAAGTATGTCAAATGTTGTTACATGGAAATATTGGTATGTATGTGGATGTGGACATAATATATGTATATGTGTATATACATATATTAACATGTATATGTCTATGATAGACTGTAAATGTTTCACTAAGAACCTCAATATGGTGCAAGAGGGATCTTTGGTTCCAACTTTGCCTCTCTCACTTTCTACCTTTGAGAATTCCATGGGCATGAGTTTTTCCATATGTATAAAAAAAATTTCGAATTAGATGATTCCAAAAAAATCTTCCAGATCTAAATCCATGATTATGCAATATTTCTAAAAGCAAATGAATCAATTGAAGTCAACAATAAAAAATAAAAATGTTAACAAGATTGATGAATTTAATCAAAATACATTGAATCTCAGATTTAATAAATCATAGCATGATTTCAGTATAAAAGGAATAATTGTGGTTTTATTTTTTACTATTTTTATCTAATTCTTCATTGATTTACAGTATCTGTACGATGTAAATGAGTTCTTGTAGGACACCAGAGTCCTATCAAGGTCTTAACAGCTCTAAATCTATGATCCTATTTGTGTACAATTTCACCAAGGAGCAAGAAATGAATCGATTAGTAAACTTATAGTTTACTCATAGTACAGAGTTTATTCATTTTAATTGCTATTTAATCAAGTAATATAAATTAGTTAATATAGGACAGCTTCAAAATCTGATAATATTTTCCTTATCTTTTCTTTGTAATCTCATTAAAATTTACTATCATTTAATATAAAATTAGACCTTAAAAAAAGTTATATTTACTATAATAATGACTTTTATATTTTATAACTAATATCAAAGCAGAGTTTGAATGTCTTTTCACAATGAAGAAGTATTTAAAAGGACAAACTATAAAACCAAGAGATACTCACTTTGAATCAATTCTGTGACATTGCATATTTGATAAATGTCTTTAAATCAAAATGAGGATAAAACAGTTTATTGATCCTCTATGAAAGATTGACTATATTCCATGTCAGAACATACAATTACCTTGGACAATATATTTGGTGAAAATTTTGTTATTTTTATGCATTACAAAAAAATGTAATTACATTTTTTTGTTTTTCCAAGAGGAGTTTGAATGTTATGTTTGTATGGTTCTTATGTATATTATTCTTGCCTTTGTGTGACAGACTCTGCTCCTTCCTTCCCCAAACATTTTTCGTCATTGTATGGACACAACCAAAAACATCATCCATTCATGCAATCATTCATTCATTCATTCATTCATTCATTCTGTAAACATTATTTAGCACCTGCTTTACAAGGTATTATGCAAGTGGTTGTAGAGACAAATGAGACTTGATTTCCACCCAAAATCTAGTGGGAGAAATGAGACATAAACAAAGAAATCATAAACAGTGTAGAATATGATAAATGTCTTGAGAAAGCTACAAAATGTTATGGGAGCCTCAGCATAGAGAAAAACTATGTACATTGTAGAGGATATAGGCAGACTTCATGGATTTTGTAGCACATGTTTGAATGCATAGAATTTTAACATGTCATGTATGGATAGGGAAGATAATACAGAACCTTTTTGCAGATGAAATAGCATTGAACAATGGGGGATGTAACTGTGGATCAAATAGTGTTTTAGTATAAATAGAACCTAAAATCCTAGAAATGGGATGGGGAGAAGCCAACACGGAAACAAAGTTTGGAACCAAAAGAAACTGAACCTTAAGAATTAGGTAAAGAGTAAGAATATACATATAAGAGGAATGGCCTAAGGACAAAACTTTGGGGACTATCCACATTTTAGTGCTTGGGAAAATGTGATACAGTAAAAGGATTAAAGAATCTTCAGACAGGAAAGAGAAGAACCAGACAGTAATTTCTTCTGGAATCAAAGGGAGAAAATTTCCAATCAAGAAAGAGACAAAGTGAGGCAGGAGTTTTATTGTAAACATTTAACAGCTACTTTATGAGATGTAAATCCTCCCATGAAAAATTTTAAAATGGATACTTAAGCCAATTTGAGCTCACTTCAGCATACCCATGAGAGAGAAACAACACTGATAAATGTAGGAGGGAATTTTAGATGGAATATGGAATATAAAAATGTAATCTGTTTTTCCAGAGAAATTTCATAAAGTAGTAGGAGCACAATTCATTTTCTAAGAAGATGAGGAAAGGAATGGTGGGAAAGAAGGGGCTGGGAAGGTTTAATTATTATTATAGAGTTTCATTATGAAAGGCAGACCAAACTGTTTCAGTGAAATAATATTCTGCTAAGTCTGGTTGTCTGGTTCTCTCTCTCTCTTTCTCTGTCTCTCTGTCTCTGTCTCTCTCTCTGTCTCTCTCTCTGTCTCTCTCTCTCTCTCTCTCTCTCTCTCTCTCTCTCCACACACACACACACATATATAAAACTAAAATTTTATTTTATTATATATATACATACATACATTTATATATATATATGTGTATATATATATATAATATTTTAAAAGCCTTCAGTACATTTGAGTGAATGTTTAATCCAATGGCCTTGATTAAGTATGTCAAGAAGAGTGAGTGTGTTCATTGCATTTGGTCACCTCTAAGGTTCATTTGATCTTTATAGTATTGGTTTCCACAAGGAAAATTATAGATGATAAAATGTTACTGAAGCAGATAGTAAAGTTGAAGATCTCCTCCACCCTTTTCAGTATATGCAGGACTTGGAAGAACTGGTGGAGAGAGAAGGATTATGATTCAAGATGGAAGATTTAGTTGATTTACTATTGTCTAGGAAGAAAGAGGAAACCATGAAAAGAGGAAACTGACTTACATTAAGAGAAAGGGTTAGAGTGGAATGAAAGGTCACATCTTCCTTTGAAACAGGAGGAAAGCATAAGAGAATAAGTGAATATATCTTGAGAGTGAAAGATGAAATAACTTATGTGAAATAATCTTGATTGTTTCCATAAATTATTTAAAGAAGTATGGACTAAGAGTGGGAAGTAGCAGTAGTATTAAATCAGCAAAAGTATTTTGCCATTCTTTTGTTATGCTATAAAATGTGAGGTTTGATACATTTTCCAAAGGGCAACAATTTAAGTTATCTTTCTCTTTCTTGTACTTATTTATTGTAAATGAATTATTTCAATAGATTGACATCTGTGACTGACTGATGCTTACTCTGTTCCAGGAGGTGTGGCTACAGCAAAGCAAAACAAGACCCAGAAGAGGAAAAAATGCATTTTCATAATGGGCACAGTAAGCACATTGTAAAAATTTCCCCACAGTTTTCTCTGACTTAAGTTGACCTTTCTGGGTAGGTATAGTAATGTAATTATCCAAAGGATAGGTTTACTGCTTTTTATATATTAAATTTTCTATGAAGTATAGAGTATTTATACATGGTGATTATTTATTGAAAAATAATTGGTAGAGTTGGAGCATCTCTTTGCAGCAATTTTTGAACACAATAATAATTTCAATATAATCCTCTTACGTGGTATAAAAATGTCATTTTTCAAACTAAGTCTCTAAGTCAATTCTAATTTATATAAACTCAGTGGAGAAAAAATCTATCATATTAATTATGGAAACTAAGTGTAAATTAGATATTAAGAAAAACCCTTCAGTATTCCCTCATTAAGTCTTTTCCCCCTCCTAATCTTATTTCACTCTTCTCTTGTATTAGATAAGAATTTTCTGGAACAGGTCATATAGACCACTTAGTCTCAAATGACATGAATGATTTTAAAAGGTTGCACAAATTTAAAGCATTATAATTTAACAAAGAAATGTAAAATGAATGTATCCTCACTGGTTCATTAAAACTGTGCCAGAGTTGCCTCATGAAATGTGATGTGTCTAGAATTTTCAAAATGGTCTGAGCCACCATACCAAGAAAAATGCATACCAAGCACAGTATGTGCTGCTTCTGATTCTACTAAATGTGTCTCTGCACAAAGACCAAGAGTGATTGACTTGCAATTTTTATTGCATATGCCTAAATTTGGCAATATATAACTGTGTGTGAAAATGAAATACTAAAACTTCTCTTCTTCTTTGTTCTCCAACTCCTGGATAAAATTAACTTCCCTAACTCACTTCCCCCCCCCAAAAAAAAATGATGTGTGTGCGTTTTCTCTGTGAATGTGTCTGTATTCATTTGTATAGTTTGGCTTTGAGTCAGGAAGACCTAGATCTAACCTCTAACAAGTGCTAACAAAGTGACCCTGTCAAGTCCTTTTACTTCTTAGAGGCTCATGCAATTAAGACAGGAAAGATTAAAACAAAGTAGAAAAGAAGAAAGAGAGGAAGAGAAGGAGAAGGGGACATTGATGATGGAGACGATTATGAAAAAGGAGAAAAGAAGGGATGAAATTTTATATGTATATTTATATGTGTGTATGTATATATAGGTATATGTACACATATATATGCATATATGAATACATATGCAAACCCACACACTCTAATAATCTATTCTAATATATTGTATTCTAAAAACAAAAATTGTGCCATGGCAGTACTTTTTAAAAATTAACTAAGAAGACAAGATTTTTGACAACTTAGGACTTACGGATAGTAATATATTAATGAAATTTGGAATCCTCTTCATCCACCAATATCATTTCTGTTTTAATGTTGATTTATTTTTACAGTTAAACTGCCAGGAGTAAGAACTTATATTGATCCACATACCTATGAGGACCCTAATCAGGCTGTCCATGAATTTGCCAAGGAGATAGAAGCTTCATGCATTACCATTGAAAGGGTTATTGGAGCAGGTATGATGATGCCATTTAAGTAAAAAATCTTGGCTTTTATTTATAAATGAATGCTCGTCATTGCATTAGAACATAGAAATTGTTTTTAAATGTGTGAAATTTAATTTCTCAAACATAAATTAACAGACCAAATTTTCAAAGCTACTTCTGTTCTATTGCCCAGTAATATAACTCACATAAATCAACATATATCAATCTCTTGGATTAAAAAATTAACAACCAATTACATGACTCAGTTTTTATCATAGCACTAATTTGCTTATCTTAGCCTTGCAATGCCAACTTCTGATTGGTCAACAACTTTTGTTTTTGTTGTTCATTATTTTTGTCATTCTCCCTTATTCAATTGACTTTGAATCATTTTAGTAACCTCTATCACTAACACTTGAATAAACAAAGAAGAGGCAGGTTAAGGGAAATCTACTAGTACAAATTACTTTAGTTAATAGTCCTAGTCCAGGTTAGTTGGGTTATAAGAATGAAAAATGTTGTGACTTTTATATTTTATTATTTTCTATGAATTTCTTCATCTGGATATGTTTTTTTTTCCCTATGAGCATTCTTAATTGCCTTTTCTGGCTTAAGAATTAAAATCTATATTCAGTAAGATGTAGCATAGTATGAGTGTACTCAAATTATATATTATATTAAAGATCTTTGCTTTTCTTGGTATTTATCATAGCTTAACTATTAGACATATCACAGCTTAAATATTTAAAAAAGAGTGGGAGGAGGAGAAGAATATGATAATGATGGTGATGATGATGAAGAAGAAGAAAAAGAAGGAATGAAATTTTATACATGCATTCATATACAAATCCACACTTTAAGTAGTAGATATCACAGTTTATGTATTTTTAAAAATCCATGTACTTGGCCACCAGTCTAATGGTAAGACTCCTATTCTATATTAATCAAGAAAAGTTGAAACACACAAGCCATTACTGAACCAGTATTTGGAAAATGTCCAGGAAAGTATGAGTATAATTTTCACTGGATGGATTTAAAAAAATACCCTCAGTCAGTTAGAGGCCATGAGGAAACATCAGAAGACACTTTCAGCAGAAGAATAAAAAAAACTAGGATTATATGCTCATAGATTTAGGATTGGAAGGGATCTCTGAAGCTGATAGATAAAAATAAAATCCAATAATTTTAACAATTCATCAACTGGTCCTAATTGGAACCAATTGATTCAAAATGAATGTTTTCCCCATTTCCTTCATCTTCATTACCAGGTGAATTTGGTGAAGTCTGCAGTGGACGTCTAAAATTACCAGGAAAAAGAGAATTTCCTGTGGCTATCAAAACCCTTAAAGTGGGTTATACTGAGAAACAACGGAGAGATTTCCTTGGGGAAGCAAGTATCATGGGGCAGTTTGATCATCCAAACATCATCCATTTGGAAGGTGTTGTGACCAAAAGTATGTACCTACCTATACCTGATTATGTCCTCTGAATACTAAACTCTGATTTTCTTTCACTCTATCTGATAGGTTGTGGCTTTTAGCACAGAAGGAAAACAGGTCTAGGTGACATTAATATTATCTAATGCTAAGTAACTTTGAAATGATGTGTTCCCATTTTAAAAGATTCCTAAGCAATTTGAGCTTATCTGTATATAAGCTTTGCTTTTAAGTAAAGGTGAACTTTTAATGGCTATTGCACAAACTAGCAAATTCAATAAAAAACTAACCTCACAGAAATATTAATCAGATAATTATAAGAAGTGGCAATGGTGTTAATGGTATCTTTGTTGTAGGCCCACATCCCTTTATCCTAATGAAACAAAATCCTCAAAGGCTAGGGATATGGTTCTAATATGAATGCCAAATCCATAGGTGCCATGCCCCCTTTAAGCAGCCTTTTATAGTCAGCTGTATTTCTTTCTTTTATTTTCTCCACTGAGGTATTTTAATAGCTCCCTGGAAAGTAAGAGCCTCAAAAGCCTGAAAATATCCCAGTGACAAATGTCCCTCAGGCTTCATTATTTCCCTTAAATCAGTGCAACCTGTTCAATTTTGGCTCAGACTTCTTTGTAGTCTTGAGACCACAAGATGATATCCAGTGCTTCCCATCTATTTTGAAACTTCTGAGGCTCTGGTACATTCCGCAAAAGGGCTTATTTTGTGTCCTAGCTTGTTTTTGAGGTGATTTAATAGCAAATGTAGCACTCCACATTAGTTACTATGTTGATGTCCTTAAGCATGTAGAAACCCAGGGAAAATCCTTTAATATTAATTAACTAGAGAGGAATAGGCAACTTGCATAGCACCATGGTTAGAGCACTGATTCTAAAATCAGGAACATCTGGTTTCAAATTCTGCCTCACATACTTATTAGCTCTATCGCCCTGGATATATTATTCTGCCTACTTCAGTATCCCCATATATAAGCAGACATAATTAATAATAATAATAACAATAATAGGTCCAAGTGGCATTTTGAGAATCAAATAAGAAAATGTCTGTAAAGCTATTTCTAAAACTTAAAGCGCTACATAAATGCAAACTATTATCATAATACATAATTTTTATACCAGATGTCATTATACTCAAGGCAATCAGTCCAGTGATCCTATCAAAGTTTCTCTAGAGCACAAGCCTAGAAGATACTAGATTTCTGTATGTCAGCTTCTTCACCAAGACAGATGATTTCCAAAAGTCTAGATGGGATCACCTGGATTTGTTATGATTGAACAGATTTTTATTTATTTTTTCTTTCTTTATCTTGGTTTTAAATGATTAGAAGTAGAGGAAGAGGGAAGTACCAATAAGAATATAAACACAAGAAGGCCATTATTACATTTTCTTTAAATGCATGGAACATAAGGAACCACAGATGGGCAGGGCATTTTTAAAGTAACATGTAATATATATTATAGCCATTTTAAAAATCAAATCACATAAAAGAGATGTGTAGTTTGTCATACTATTACTTCTCTGTATATTCTGTTTTATGTGTAGAAATACTTGGGGTTTTTTTTGTATTAAGCTTAAATTTTTTTAAAAGGCTGAACACCAAACTCAACATATTACCTGAGAAAATTCTTCCCCCAGCCCATTCCTCTGTATATTATGGAGGCAATGAACACTTTAGTCATATTGTTTATTGACTCTAGCCATATTGTGAAAAAAAACTATTAAGAATTTTTCACAGTCATCTTTCTAAAATTTCCTCCTGTCATTATTTCTTAGAGTGCTTGAGGGACGGTTACACAGTTTTCTCCTCATTCTTGCCAGGTTAGGAAAAAATTAAAATAAGGAGTTGAGGGGCTAGACTGCTAGTGGATTTGATGTTAAACCAAAAAGAAATAGCAAGGAATGCTAATGGAATTGGATAGATCTTTTGACTTCTCCCAAGCCATTTTAGTTCTGTACCTGAACTTGTCAGTCCCCTCCAGTAAAGCCAAGCATGAACACCTTTCCAGAGCACTGCTACTATGTACAGCTTTAAGATTATTATTACATATTATAGTGAACTCTCTATATATTAAGCAGTGAATAAAAGAAGAACATTCACAGAAACTAAAGTACAGCATTCACAATATTATAACATGACAAGTTATCACTAAAGTGGACACATAGTTTTCACCAAAGTGGCCACATAATTTTAAATAAAAAATATCATTCAGTAAGTCCTTAACCCAATCATCCTTAAGAAGCAAGTCTCCTGAAGGGGCACAAAGTACAAAGGTCAAAGTTCTCCACCCCTAGGACACAGTAAATCATGATCTTCTCAGTCAGCATCAAGTATCCAAAGAGGTTTTTTTTTTTCATCGTGCCTCAAGGCTGGCTCCCAAATTCATTAGTTACCTTCCATGGGTCCAGCTCCTACCTGAATCTACTAAACTGTCACCAGTGTTCAATGGTAGATAGCTCTCAACTCCTCATCCAGCTCCTTGTTAAGCTCTTTGTCCAACTCCTCGTCCAGTTCCTGTCCTATATTGAAGCTCACAGTGTCCAGTCCACCTCAAGTCTTTCACAGTTTCTGTTTCTGGGAAGACAAATTTAACAGAGGCAAAAGCAACTTTCTTGCGCATGGCCAGAGCCATCATCAATGCACTATCTGCTTGTGAAATCAACAGAGAGCCACAAAAAAGGCCCAAGAGGTCAACATAAATTGTCAGTACAGTCCCAAGACCTCTGAATTTCTCCCTCAGGACATCTGTAAACACACAACAAGAAAATCATCTTTCAGGGCTTCTAGTAAAGGCCCAGGGCTTCTGTAAAAGGTATCACAAACAAAAATCAACACCAACACATCAGACAGAGTGCCTGGCCACCACAAAATTCTCCTTCTCAATTCTGCCACCAAAAGTTCTCTCCTCATGTCTGCTTTCCCAGCTTGGGCTTCTCCTTATATATGGTTATTAAGCTCCTCCCTCTTCTGCCCCTTCCTATTGCATCAGCAACAGGGGTTCACAAGTTCTGTTTTTTAACAAAGACTTTATATAATCATGGGTAAGGCTTAAAAGAAACTTGAACTGAAATTAAGTGCTAAATAATTAAATAGCTGAAACCACACCTCCACACAATAGTCTTTGACTTTTCTAGTTCTAGATTCAATTCAACTCTTATTATTTCTCCTGGGGCAGCCCACCACAGCAGTAGCAACAAGTTACTTTTCTTGGCCCAACATGACCCCTCAGAATGTCTATTTTAAGTACAAAATAATCAAAGTAGGCAGTACCTACATCTGTTCACTGTACTGAATAACAATGGTGGTGAGTCTCTCCTAAAGACAAGAAGAAGGAATGGAAGAAAAATTATTTCTGATTACTAGATCTTCACTCTCTTGCACTATGTTAAGGAGATGCTTCTCAATTTGGGTGGGGGGGGAGGAAGAAAAAAATCATGATAAGCAATCTTCTAAGTTGTCTGTATCTCCATAGCATATAATTATCATCACTCAGACCACTGGGGTAACGTAGTTCATAACACATAAGGAAGGATAACTCATTAGCTACATGGTAAAGTGGATAGAGCTTCTGACTTGGCATCAGGATGACTTGATTTCAAATCTAGCATTAGATACTTTAAAGCTTTGTGACCCTGGGCAAATTCCTTTACCCTGTTTGCCTCACTTTCCTCACCCATTAAACAAGCTGGAGAAGGAGATGGCAAACCGCTCCATTACCTTTGCCAAGAACTTCCAAATTGGAACAGAAAGATCTGAATACAACTCAGTAAAAAAAAAAAAAGAACTCAGTATTTAATTCAGCATAATAAGAAACTTATATGCGCTAGAGAATTCTAGATTTGTCCACATCCTATCATGATAACATCTCAGATCCAGATCTGTAAAAGACCTTTCAAGTCATCTGGTCAAAGCCCTTTATTTTGCAGAGCAGTGGTCTTAAATTCAGCATAAATGATAGGACTATACACATAATAGCCAAGCTGCAATTTAAACTTAAGTTGTTCATCTCAAAAGCTCTTGATGCCATTTGGAAAATACCTTCATAGCAGAGTTTAACCTTCAAAAAAAAACTGAGAAGAGGCTTCACCAGACTGCCAAAGAGTCCAGGGCATAAGCAAGTTTAATGGATTGGTGACCTGGTCATTGATGTATCATTTTCACTTTTCTACTGCACTCACCATATTTAATGAGAAACTTGAAATACAGGGCTCAGTCATTAAATTTGTGCTCCCATACTGGTCAAATTGGAACAGAGACTTCTTATAAGTTTCTTCAGATGACCCAGATGAGTATTCCATATGCTGTATATGCTCAGCAAATGTTATTCAGATCAATTCAGCAAATATTTATTGAGCATCTACTGAGTGTGTGCAAGTTAACTCAAGTGGTTATAGTATAGGATTAATTTAATGCTGAGAGTGTGACTCTTCCCCTTTCCCCACTTTCACCACTGAATCAGCTAGTTAAACAGAGACAAATCTGGAATTGAAAAGACGGTGAACAAGGGAACAATTATTTATTTATTAACTTTCTACTCTGTGCTAGGGCCTACAGCCTCGAGGCCACATGGGGCCTTATAGGTCCTTGGGTGTGGTCTTTTGACTTAATACAAGTTTTACAAAACAAATCCTTTTATTAAGGGGATCTATTCTATGAAGTTTCCGTTGAGTCAAAGGGTTACATTTGAAGACCTGAAGGACCACATATTGCCTTGAGGTCACAGGTTCCCCACCTCTGCGCTAGGCGTTATGCTAAGCACTTTGCAATTATTATCACATTTAACCTTATAAAACACTTTTTTATTAAGTAAATGCTTAATAAATATTTTTCATTCATTCATTTCTTACATTTTGTTTACTCATATTTCAATACATTCATGTATCCATATAATGTCAAACCATAATTATTGGTATTTAAGTCATTCTTAAAGTGTCAGCTCCATGGAAACAAGCAGTGTATTTTATCTAGACTATGTATCCAGGATATAATAACCTGTCTTCTGAGTCTTAGTAAAGAAGTAGTAGTCTAGAGTTATGGAAATCTCATACATTTTCAGACATGGCCAATGTATTGATTAATTTTAATTTATTAATTTATTACAAAAAAAGGTTCTACTTTGGGTGAGGGAGTCATTGGGGAGTTGTTTTTCCTGTTTTCCAGCTGAAGAAAATGAGGCAGAGAGAGGATAAGTGACTTACTTAGAGTCATACTAGTAGATGCCTGAAGCCGAGTTTGAAGTCAAATCTTCCTAATTCCAGGGTCAGCAATCTATCCACTTTTAGCTCACTTG
This sequence comes from Pseudocheirus occidentalis, assembly GCA_028646575.1. Taxonomy (NCBI): domain Eukaryota; kingdom Metazoa; phylum Chordata; class Mammalia; order Diprotodontia; family Pseudocheiridae; genus Pseudocheirus; species Pseudocheirus occidentalis. Next base: position 62,553 of record JAQQSW010000111.1, read on the forward strand.
AAAGGTATCTCATATTTTTTTTTTACATAGGATGCATGCAGTTAGTAACAAATGCTACAGAAAGAAAGGCAAATACCAACTCCAAACACATGATCACAATTGGAAATTATACCTTAAATACATTTTGTTAATGCTCACTCAGTAATTCTCTCTCTGATCTCAAGGAACAACATAATTAATTTTGACTAATATTATCATAGTAATATAATTTTGTTTTCTTAGAGAGGATTTTTTTCCTGAAGGGTAATTAGGGAAGAGAAACATTGGAGAGATATAACAAGGTAAAAAAATAGTACTTGATTAAAAATAAGGTTTTCCATTATGTCTTTTGTCCATCATGCCTTTGTACTCCTTCAAGTCTAATGTGACTCACCTGACCACAATACTTCTTGTAGGAGACTCTTGCTAAGGCAATTTGCCCTGAGATCACTCAAAGGCCAATTAGTTGTGCAAGGAAGGAGACGTACTTGAAAGAGGTGCAGGAAATACTTTAAAAAAATGCTTATCTGTAATAGAAAGGAAAGAAGAATTAGAAAAAAAAGCAACTTAGGAATCCATGCGACCTAAAATCAATATACAAATAGATGTTGAATTCACTGACTGATCATTGTTACCTATGGCTAAAATGTCCTCTCTTCTCCTCATGAGTACTTGCCTATGCTATGAAGCCAGTTCAAATTCTCAAATCTTCACATAGTCTTCACTGAACAACACTGAATATGGGGCAAAACCAGACCCTTCAAATCTTATATAACATTGTGTTTTGTTCATATAAAATGTCATTTACAATTCTATATTGCAGTTACCTATTTATGTACCATATTACGTCCCCTCCCAGCAACATTCCATATCAAGTCCCTCCCATCTAAATTGTAAGCCCCATGAGGTCAAGTTCTTGGTCTTATTTAAACCTCTTATCTTACCCAGGAACTAGAAAATTATAAACTGAAATAAAATACCTCCATTCTCTATATCCATAAATGTAACCATAATTGAAATATGTAAATTATGGTGCAGAGTATAAAATGGAAATGTTATAGGATGTGATGATGAAATATACTTAAAATGTTTGCATTTAAATGTTTTTTGAATCCAATACTTTGTTCTGAGGATGACCCCTCAATGACAACATTAATAGGAAAATGAAAACAATGTCCTTTAAGGTGACTCTTTGTCTTTATTTCTTGTTCTATGTGAATTGAAATCATAATTTTCCTTCACAAAGGTAAGCTATTAATGCTCAACTTAGGAAGTCTGCAACTTGTTTTTAATTTACCATGTTGAAACTCACTTTATTTGTGTCCTTAATTTCATGCTCTCTGATCTGATGCTAATTTATTCAGCAATTATTCTCAACCTGCAGCACACAGATAATGAGGCATAAGTGCAACTAAATCTAGTGATTTCTCTGATTGAAGCTGGAGTGGGGAAGCTGTAGTAGTGCTGCCACAGATAGGGCCATAATGATGCTCCATCTTTTTTCTGTAACATTGCTTTAAGTGCTAGAAACAAGGGACCTCACTCAGAAATCCTTTTGTGATCTGTTGCTAAACGTGGTTCATCCTAAAGAGAGATACTGTCTGCAGGTGTTTGCTGACAGATGACTAAAAACCCACAGCTCCTGACTCAAATAGCTCATTTTCAATGCAAGGCACTTTCCTGAAATGTTCAACAGTGCCAACTTCTACTATTCAGTGAGGTTCAGAAAATAGGGGAAAAGAAAAAAAAATTATGTGAGTCAGCCTTCTCTCCCATCAAAACATCATTGCATTTCTGAGTTTCTTATAAGCTGCTTTACCTTGTTACCTGTTGTGGAAATTAGCCAAGGGGCTGCTTTTATGTTAATAAATTCAGAGTCAACACTTGTAAATCATAGAATTGCCAAATGTTGAATTCATCTTCAAAATCTGAGGTAATGTAAAGTTTTTCTTAATCAGAACAGAGACCAAAAGTGGAAGCAAGAGCCTTAGGACACATTTACCTGATCTAAAATTAGGTCAAGCATGGAGCTGTAATAAATTTAAACTGCATAGGAGATTGGAAATACTTTGCAAAATCCTATTTACAGCATAATTGAGATGTAACTCCTTTCATTCTCAGGGGGATGACATTCAGGTGCAAGAGATTGTTTTAAATATTTGACCCAGTTGTGACATAAGTTTATGACTTAATCCATGCTTGTCAATATTTTATTGATTCTTTTATTTTTGTTTTTATTGATTATCGTTTTTATTGATATTCCAGAATGTTTATTTAATTGTATTTGTCTACCAATGTTACTGAAGACAAACTATTAAAATACATATTTTTTTCTTTTTGAAAGAAAAAAATAAACCATCCCTTTTCTAAGAAAATTGAATATTATATGGGACTTAATGCTTATATGATGATAATGCCTTATATGTAGTAACTCATAGGATAATAGACCTAAAATTAAAAATATTTTAGAGACCATAGAGTCCAATCTCTCCTTTTTCACCTAACAAAAAAACTGAAGTCTAGAGAGTTAAAATAACTTGCCTAGAAATGCATAGTTATTAAATGTCTGACACAGGATTTGAACCCATATTTTCCTCATTTATAGGACAGTGTGCACTACACCAATCTGGGTTGTCCATATATGCAATAAAAATGTATGAAATGCATTGGAATAGAATGAAATTGAATATTGCAACTATGCTGATCTTAGACCAAACTCCTCAGGAAAAATCTATTACCAAATTCATGAATCATGTAAATACTGCAAATAAGTAATCAACTGATTATTTACTACATTCAAGTTTTACTGTGATTGATTATAGTTCATTAGTGACTATCAATAAATGAAACTGTAGTTGAATTTTACAAGGATATTTGAAAACAAAGGGAATGGTTATTCAGTGAAAAGAACTATATTTATAGTCAAAAGATAGGCCCCACACTCTCAGCTAAGGTCCTTACCTCATATTTCATCAAAAAAAGGATCCTTCTCTAAGATCCCCCTCTTCTATCATACACATCTGCTATCATTCAGATATATTCCCCTGCTATCTCTTCTTTCACCCATTTCTGACGTGAAGTGGTAAACCTTTTTTTTTCCCCTAAAGTAAAAGATTCTACCTATATGCTTTTACACATCTCTTCTAGAAGATTCCTCACTTGGTCATCCCAACTATTAATCTTCAGGGTCATCTCTCATCTCATCTCATCTCATCTCATCTATCCATTGCCTACTAATTAGCACGTTAATGTTTCCCTCAACCTTAAAAAAAGGAAAATAAAAAAAATCTCACTCCATCTAGCCATCCCTGATAGCTAGCTACATATCTAGCTGTCTGTCTGTCTGTCTGTCTCTCTCTCTCTCATCTATCTTTCTGTCTATCTATCCACACACATATGTACATAAATATACATATGTGTGTATTGTGTACATGTATGTGCATTTGTAGATATAAATATATGTGCATGCAAACATATATAGACATATACATGTGTGTATATGTACACATTGTGTACATATGTGTGCATATATATACATGCACATATACACACATATATGCATGTGTGTGTATATGCAACTCCTCCCCTTCCAGTCTAAACAATTTGTATCCTAACTTCTGATCTCATAATTCAACTAAAATTTCTCCAAATGGAAAAAAGAATCTTTTAAATTATCAAGTATAATGGCCTTTTCTGAATCCTTTTCGAAATCCTTATCTTGATTTGTCTGCAGCTTTGCTTTTGTCAATCAGCCTCTTCTGGATACTTTCTTCTCTTTAGGTTTTCTTGACACCTACAATGGGAAATACTCCTTCTCAATCTCCTTTTCTGGATCTTATTCCTGAACATGTCCATTACATTAGGGATCTCTTGTGTGTCATCCAAGGGTCTCTCTTGGAGTCACTTCTTTTTCCCCTTATAACTTTTTATTTGGTGATTTTATCCATTCCTGTGGGTCACATCATTTCTGTGCCGATGATTCTCCTATCAATATACCCAATCTGAATTTCTCTTGACCTCTAATATCAAGTCACCAACTTCTTTTGGCTATTTAAAACTGAACATTCTCTAGGCAAATTAAAGTCAAATTGTCCAGAAATATAATTTGTTAGCTTCAGCCCTCCCCCCCAAAAACCTCTTTTGATTTTCTTAATATTGTTGCAGTACCACAATTCTTCCAGTCACTCAGAAGACAGCCTACTTGTCATTCTCCTCACTTAGAATTATCTCACAATACAATTCTCTCTCAAATCTTCTTGTTTCTACCTTCACAGAATTGCTCAGATGTTGCTTTATATCCAGTTAAAGAGCTACCAATATACCCATTGCTTTACATCCAGATGATTGCTATAATTTCTTTGTTGACACTTCACATATCTCCCCATTCCAATTAATCCTGTACTCAGCTACCAAAGTGATTCTAGTATAGCACTTATCTGATATTTAATAAACTCCAGTGGCTCCTTTTTCATCTAGGATCCAATATTAAAAGACCATTTGGTATATAAAGGCCTTTTACAACATGGCACTTTCCTCCCTTTCCTATACTCTTATACTTAACTACATTGGCCTTTTTGTCACATTTGACACTGTCTCATTATTCCATGACCTTTCATTGTTGATCCCGTATTCCTTAAATTATTTTCCTTCTTATCCCTATCTATTGGTTTTCCTGGATTCAATCAAGACTGTGTTTAAATTCCATATTTTTCAATCTCTAGCCCTTCTAGTCTTCCTTTTGATGTTGGATTCCCCCTGAGATTACCTTTCATTTAATGTGTATATATTTTCTTTGTATGCAATTACTTAGATGTTGCCTTCACTTTTAGAGTACCAGATCTTTGATAGTAGGAATCCTTATTTTGTGTATGATTGTTGATGCATAGTCAGTCATTAAACATCTTATTAAGCAATTACTTTACAAATGTTGGTTGACTTCCTATTACTTCTCAAGGCTACTCTCAACCTCAGCTTTATCTTCTATAAAGTGAGGATAAAAATACTTGCACTATTTACTATGTAGTGTGAGACTGTACTACCTTGTTTTAGAAATGCTCATGACCATGATGACAGAAAGGTAATAAATATTTCACACCCAGAAACAAAGGTAGGAAATGGGGTAGAGTGCAAAGGGCAGGATTTAGATTCAGGGGACTTCAGAGTAATCCATATTCCACTGCTTCCTGACCAAGTAAACTTGTTTGAGTCAATTAACCTAAGCCCTATTTTTCTCATTTGTAAATGAGTACATTAAATTCCATAATCTCTATGGTTCTTTCCTGATTTAAATGTGTGATTCTTTGACCCTATGAATTTACCAAAAATATTTTGTGGAGAGGTAAGGAGTTGAGATTTCTATTACCAAAAGAAAAAAACACCTTCCTGATGATGAATTTGTGGATCCTTACAGTATTGTGATCTTATACCCACCATGAATCTCTTCATCACTTTTTGAGTAAGCTATAATTTTGGTTCTCTAGAGTTACTGGTTTCTCATGATTCATAAATAAATGACAACACTATTAAATATGGATGTTTTAGAATGCAATGTCTTTTTGTGGGGAAAACTTGTATTTATACCATTTTCCAAATATAATGTATCCTGTTTGCTACTCCCTCTTCTTTATGGGCCCAGATGATTATCTACCCCTACTGACCAGGAGGAATTTAGATACTGATGAACTAGTCAATTTGTATATTTTCCTCCTCCAGAGGGGGAACCTGACAGTGTTAGAATGATATAATTCAGATGCACACTACATCTGCTACACTGGGCAAGTAACTTAGCATCAATTAGTTGCAATTTTGTCATCAGTAAAATAGAAATAATAAAAAAAAATTAGTAAATCACCAGTGGCTGATCAGATTGGATTGGTACCTCAGGTTTGATATTTAAAAAAAGATATCCATTGTCCATCTAGCAATTAACAAAAGGTTAATATTATACATAACTGGATGATTAGATTGATTCAACTGAGCTTAGCTTTTCTGCCTGTATTTTAATGATGTCAAGCCATCAGTTAATCGTGAGGGTCCAGCTAAACTGTCTTTGAGTATTTTGTATTAAGTCAGCTAGGGAGCCATGTTAATAGTTAACAATTTTATCCACTAATCCAACTGAATATTAAGGACAATTTGATTACCTTTAAAGTAGTCAAGTAAGATCAACTATGCAGAGCACTTTGCAAACTTCAAAGCATTATATAAATAAGAACATTTAGTACTACATCCGTTTCTTTTAAATGTCTTTGAATTTCAGAGTAGACACTGTAGTATCTTTGCACTGTACACCATTAGGCCAATTTCATATACAAACAAAAGGATATAAATGTTTTCTCCATCTGTAGAGAAGTCTTTCCTTTGAAATTGGGTAGGATGTTTTTCAAAATACTGGTGAACTTCTGTGACTGTTTTTCTCCTTATTTTATACCTTTTTAGGTATGGATAATTTTTTAAAGGATTATTAATACTTTCAATAAAGTATAAACTCTTTGAGGGAAAGCATTACTTTTCTTTTTATTACTGTCTTTGAATTCTGAGTGCCTATAGCAGTGCCTGGCACATAATAGGTGCTTCATGAATTCTTGATGAATTAAACCATATGTTTGAAATGACACATTATATGGAATGAAAGTGATTTTCTGAAGTTTCCTCTTCATTTTAAACATGCAAAATTAAATCACTATAAATATGGTCTTTCAGTTTGTTTGTATTAGAGAGTATATGAATGGGGAATTATATGAAATAAGTATAGAAAAGGGAGAAATATTATGAAAGGTTTTAAATGATAATTTAACTATTTTACATTTTATCATAGAGCAAATAGGGGGCTATTCAGTAGTTGAACAAAATGGGCAAAATGTCTTAGGGAGCACATCTAGTGTCTTTGGAATTTGGAATCTGCAATTGTTTGGAAGGGGAATGGGAGAGGGGTATTGTTTTTCAGTCATTTTGCAATCACACCTGACTCTCTGTGACCTCATTTGGAGTTTTCTTGGAAAATATATTGGACTGGTTTCCCATTTCCTTCTCCAGCTTATTTTTGCAAATGAGGAACTGAAATAAACAGGGTTAACGACTTTGACTATGGTCTCATATCTAGTAAGTGTCTGAGGCCAAATTTGAACACATGAAGAAGAATCTTCCTAATGCTAAGCACAGTTCTTTATCCACTGCACCACCTAGCTGCTCAGAAGGGAGAAGAGTAATTGACTAGAGTTAGGAAGAGCATATAGGGACTATTGTATTAATATAGTAGAGAGGTAATTAGGCTCTATAGTAGGGAATGATATGAAGGCACAATAGACAAGGATTTAGAAACTGATTTGATAATCATGGTAAAGAAAAAGAGTAAAGAATGATTCCATGTTTGTTAACCTGAGTTACAGTAAGGATGCTCATTTCCTAAGTAAGGAATGAGAATTTAGAAAATAAAATGAGCTCTATATGATGAACTTTGAGTTTCCATTGCCTGTGAGGCATCCTAATGTAAATGTACAGCAAATGGTAAGATGGGAGTAGAGAAGTCATGTACATTAAGTTGATAATCTTACTCATTGGAGTTGTAACAAATGAGCATAAGGAAGAGTATAGAAAAAAAGAGAAATGAGGAGATAGCACAGAGCTTTGGGAAATATTCATCCTTAGTGAGTTGGAAGAAAATTATGGTCCATCAAAAGAGACTGAAAAAGTATGAGAAATGATGAGTAGGATGCTCTCAGAAAAACTTGGAAAGACTTACTAGAAAGCCAAGCACAAACAGCTTTCCAGAGGACTGCTGCTTTGAACAGCTTCAAAGTTCTGATTGCACAATATAGTGAATACTCTATTTATTTAGTAACAAATTCAGGCAAATACTCACAGAAATCAAAGTATAGTATTCACAGTATTATACCTTAACAACTTATCACTAAAGTGGCCACATAATTTTAAGCAAAAGAGAATATTCAATTAGGAAGGACCCAGTTATTTAGTAAGTCCTTAATTCAATCATCCTTAGGGAAGCAAGTCTCTGTAATTGACACAAAGTATGAAGGTCAAAGTTCTCTTCCCCTAGGTCCCATTGTCTTAATTTCTTTAATCAAAAACTCTTCATTATTCTTAATGGGAGAAGTCCTTAACTCAATTATCCAAATGTAAAGGTCCACATTCTCCTCCCCTAGCCCACAGTAAGTCATGATATTCTCAGGTTGCATTAAATACCCAAAGAGAGGTCTTTTCATCTTGACTCAAAGCAAGCTCTCAGCTTCCATGATTCCTCTTCCATGATCCTAGCTCCTGCCCAAATCTATCCAGCTGCCCCCTGTGTTGAAAGGCAGACAACTCTCATTTCTTTGTTTAGCTTCTTATGCAATTCCTGTCCCATATTGAAGCTCACTGTGTCTGGTCAGCCTCAAGTACTTCACAGTTTCTGTTCTTGGGAAGACAAAGCTTAACAAAGCCACAATAACATTCATTTACATTGCTGACACCCTGATCAGTTCACTTTATGCCTATGAAATCAACATAGACCCATCAACAAGGTCTGAGTAATCCATATAAATCATCAGTATAATCTCTGTGCTTCTGAAAATGTCAGTAAGACCCTCCTCCATGATTTCTGTAAGCATACAACAAGAAAATCATTTTCATGGCTTTTAAACCAGCAGCAAGGTCCCAGGGCTTCTGTAACAACAGCACCATCCTCTATTAGCAGATGAATCTGACAAAGTAACATCAAAACAGATTGACAAAGTGCCAATTCCACAGCCATGCCTCCTCCCAGTTCTCCTCTCTTCTCATTTCTCAGTTCTTCTTCTCAGTTCAGTCATCATGTGTCATTTTTCTTCTCAGTTCTCAGTTAAGTTCTCAGTTCTCTTCTGTCTCTCCAGCAGTAGCAGCCCAACCTCCAGATACTTACTCTCAGAAGTTCTGACCTTTATTAGCTTGGGCTTTTCCTTATATACAGTATTAGTTCCTCCCTGTTCTGCCCCTTCTTATTATGTCAACAAGTCCATCCCACTGTGGGATTCACAAGTTCTGGGTCTTAATACCTGAAACAATCATGCACTTGGAACAAAGCACTAAGTACCTGTTTGACTGCAAATACAAGGAACAAGGATGATATTCAAATTTCCTTTACCATTACACTTACATGACCTGATACAGAGTAAAATGAGCAGAACCAGGAAAAGATCAGATATAGTAACAGCAATACTGTATAATGATCAAATGTGAATGATTTGGCTATTCTTAGCAATACAATGATCCAAGACAATTCTTAAGGAGATATGATAAAAAATGTTCTCCATCTCCAGAGAAAGAACTAACAGAGTCTGGATGAAGATCGTAGCACACTTTTTTAAACTTTTTTTGGGGAGGTCTATGTTTTCTTTAAAACATTACTAATATGGAAATATGTTTGCATGACTGCACCTATTTAACATATCAAATCATTTGCTTTCTCAATGATGGGGCACAAGAAGGAAGGATGAAGGAATAGAGAGAATTTGGAACAGAAAATAGAATTTAAATGAATGTTAATTGTATTTTTTACATATAATTGGAGGAAAACAATATATTAAACAAAAAAGAAACTGAAAAGATATCAAACAGGTAAGACAAGAACCAACAGAAATTTATCTGGTAAATCAAGCATGGGGAAATAGTATCCAGGAAATGGACAAAAGTACAAAAAACTGAAAATCAAATTGGATGAGGATTCAGTAATCCTATTTGATTTAGTCATTTTTAAAACTTCACAGGATTTCTCTAGAAGTTTTCAAAATTCTCAAATCTATGTGATTATAATTATTGACTTTAAATTTGTGATCACATACATCAAGATGGAAGGAACATTGTCTCATTTTACAGATTACAAGTTGAAGCCTAAGGAGGTTAAGTGACTAGTTAGTAATGAGATTAGAAACCATGTCCCTAATTTCTGAAGTGTTCTGTAATTAATCATCAATTCCTTTGCATGAAATAAAAACCCAGACATTTTAATAGTCTTTCTTTAAAATATATTTTCTTAATATTAATTAATTTTAAAGTTTGTTATAATCATGCAATGACATGACTTTAACATGTCTTATGCAGAGGTATTTATTATGCAATTTTAAGATGACTGACAGCTCCTTCTGTGTGTATTTCATACCACTTAATATAAATTGATTTAAAGAAAAATAATTGGCATGTTCTTAGAGGATTTCATTGAATTTACAAGGACTTGAGGAAACCACATTAATTATTGCTATGTCATCCTTGCAAGCTAGCGAGAAATGAGATCTAAAACCTGAGCCAAACTATATATAATTAGTATTAAAATGACTCAAGCATGAAAATTAATCAAATGGGAATTGAAGAGTCTTTTTATTCATGTCAACAAAAGAATATTATACCTGTTTGCAATCTTTTATTTTGATTGCTCAACCTCCACCCCTTCACCACCACAACAATCTCCTCAAAAGTGAGAGGCACTTTAGGTCCCTATCATACTTCTCAAATAACATTTTTAAAAAACATTTCTGTTGTTACAGTCTTTGCTGTCATACATAATTAATAAGTCTCTTAAACACAGATGATGCTGGCTGAAAAATTGCACAGCATGCATTCCAGGTGTCCAACTTCTTAAAAGTAATTATTTCCTCCTTCTGTATGTGTAGTATGTAATGGTAATGAGATTTTTTGATGGGTGCATCCTGTTTACAGCACAATTATCTTTCTTCCAAGCTCAGTAAAGTCTGGGTTGAAGGCCAAGGTGTTCAGTAACCCAGGAAATAAATACTTCATAAAGATTTTTTAACTCCTTACTGCTACAAGGTCATCAGTCTAAGGCAATGGTTCTAAACCTTCCTAATGCCTCAAACCTTTAATACTTTTATATGGGTGTATCTGCATGTGGGTGGACCCACCTAGAGATAGACAGAGGAGCAGTGCCTCAGTTCATAAGACCATAGGAAATATGTGTTTTCCTATGGTTTAGGCGACCCCTGTGACACCTATGAAAGGGCTGTTTGACCTCCAAAGGGGTCACTACCCACAGGTTGAGAACCGCTGATCTAAGGAATACCTGCATTCAACTCATTTTACTGACAGACAATTCTAAAAAACAGAGGTTGAGTGGGGAGGAAAGAAGGAGATAAATTCAGTAAAGAAAAGTTAGTATAAGGAAGGAGCATGGAATTAAAATGTATGTTAATGATATGGGGAAAAAGAAGGGTCAGATTTCAAAGGATATATAGAAGACAGAAATAAGGTTGTATATATAGAAAATAAATGGCTACATGTTACTATGTATGAAGGTCCCTCCACCTAAGAGTAGATAACCTTCTGTAATAGTAATCAGTTTAATCAGATACTTAGTAACTTAGGGCTAAGTAGCACCTAGTATCTTAGGGCTAAGTATGGAAGGTATCAACCCTGCCCATTGTTGAGAAGGCATGAACTCCCTTGTTGACATGGAAGAAGGCTATTGGCTGATACACGAGGCCCGTGCTCTATATAAAGAGGAATTCTAGAAACAAAGAGACAGAATTGGAATGTACTCCTCCTGAAGAAAGATTCATGGAGACTGAAGCCAGCTGAGAGAGAGGGAGAGACAGAGACAGAGAGGGATAGAGAGAAAGAGAGAGTTTCTCTCCCAGTATCTAGAAGCTGAATGAGAACTGAATTGGAATTTTCCTGAGACCAGAATCTGATGAAGGCAAAACAGAGGGCTAATACTCCTTCTGGGTCCTAGAGCTAGCTGAATTACTGGAAGACTGAAGAAGCATGGCCAGGACAAGACTTTGTTTACTCATGGCTTGGCTAATCCTTGAGTTCCAGACAAGAGAAGTCGTGAAGGGTTTGAGATGAGCTGGATCTTGTGAACTTCAGCATGTGCCAGGGATTGCCATGAGGATTGGACAAGGACCTGGGAGCTGTCTGCTTCTGAATCTTGGTGATTGTTTGGTAGATTCAGCTGGGTTCTGGGACCAGGGAAAGGGATCCAGAGAATCAGAGAGACCACCCAGAGTCATGATGAAGAAAAAGACTCCCCTTGGATGAAACTGAGGTTTGCTGGACAACAAGGGGTAGAAAGTTTATGTGGTTTTCTAATGACTGTATTTAGTGAGTAATGATACTGAGTAATTGGGAATTTAGCTTAGTGACTGACTGCTACATGAGTGACTGATTAAGTTAATGGTTGCCCCATGAGTGGAAGATTGGCATATTGTGAACTGATTGATTGAATGATTAAGTCAGAAGAGTTTCTCCCTTTAGGGTAACCACGTGATTATTAGTTTCTTAATTGGTTGATTGAATCTTTAAGTGATAAGGGTTTCCCCCTTAGGGAAACCAGGTGATTTTTCCTTTGTTCCTTGTTCTAAATATTATGACCACTGTAGTGAAAATTGTGTGACCATTTCAATGTTAAGCTATGAACACTATGCTGTGGCTTTCTGTGATAAGATGTAATATTGAGAATATTATATTGTGAATATTTGACTGAACCTTGATCTGTAATGGAATAAACAGAGTATTCACTATTACTGCATTCCAAATTCCGAATCTTAAAAGCTGTTCAGTGTAGCATTCTTTTGGTAATCTGCTGGTGCTTGGCTTTACACCTTCTTCTCCAACCCCCAGTCCCTAACCTGGCCCCAGCCAGGCATGATCCTGATACTAGATTTTTTTTTCTTTTTGGAGGGGAAAGGCTGCGAAATTGTGCTTAAGTGACTTCCCCAAGGTCACACTGCTAGTAAGTGTTAAGTGTCTGAGGCCATATTTGAACTTAGGTCCTCCTATCTCCAGGGCTGCTGCTCTATACACTGAACCACCTAGCTGCCCCCTAATACTAGTAATTTATCCACCATAAATTTATTATTTTAAGTTAAACTTTTACCCATTTAAAACACAAATGCCGTGTGAAACATTTCAAATCATTCTTTAGACGTGTCAATATATGAGTAGGTTGTTCATTTTTCTTTCAACCATAAGTTCTGAGGTGTCCTTACAGTGGTCCTTAGTCAGGAAATATTCCATAGCACTGTGTATGTCCCTGAAAACCAGATACACATTGGACAGGAAAGGGGAGGTATCCTGACTGTTTTTGAAACATCACACTTGTCTTTAAAGAGAATTCAAATATCTCCTTTGTCTGAAGTCTTCTTACTTTGTATACTTCCATGAGATTAAAGAACACTTTACTCTTTCTGTAGATATGTGGCTCAGAGTCAAATTCTTATGTCTCCAGAAGAAATTCTAGTCAAGAGCTTGAGCCAGATACATACTTAGTGAAACAAATCTAAGTTTGAGTTGAAAAGGCCTTTTTTGACATATTTGTTAAACTAGTGGATTAGAGTAAAAATGTAAAGTTAATCTAGTAAAGTATATGATAACTTATGACCTTTTGGGAAAATATGGGTTAGATTGTAGCAAAGTCACATACATTTGACATTGATTGAAGAGCTTTGCTCAAACATTATTTGTTAGCATTTTATGTCATTTTGGGAGGCAGTTACCAGTGGAGTGCCCCAGAGATCTGCACTTGATCATGTAGTTTTTATATTTTTTATCACTTACAAAGCCAAGGATTACTAAGAAGTTACAAAAAATATTATTTTTGGTGCATTTTCAGTTTTTAAAAAAATGTAGTGTTTCCTTCTTTGCTTCAAAGAACCATATTGTGGATGTCCTTGTTCATCTCTCTCCACCAACTTTATTCATTCTATTCTTCTTCCTACCACCTTCTTTTTTTATTTAACAGAGTATCAGTGGCATGCTTACCAAATTCATAGATCATAAAATGCTAGAAAGAATGATATTATAGATGACCTCAGAATTCAAAAACATCTTTACAATATAGAACATTAGCCTACATCAAATAAGCTGAAATTTAGCATGATCAAATTTTAATTCATATATTTTCATTCAGAAAATCAACTTCAAGGTTGATATGGGGAAGGCATGGATGCTTAGGCAACAGTTTACAAAGATGAGTGGAATCTTTTAGCAGGCAGAAAGATCAAAATAAATAAACAATATGGTATGACAGATAGGAAAGCCAATGAAATTGTAAGCTGTGAAGGAATGCAATGTCAAGAACTTGGGAGCACTGTCCTCATCAGAACATGTGAATCATACTGTGTTCGGTTGCATTTTAGGAAGAACTTTAACAAGGTGGGTAACATTCAAATCAGTGCAACAGAAATCATGTATATTTTGTTTATAAAAATGATTGCTTGGTGGGAAAAGGAGTTGGGACATAACTGAAAGTCTTTGTAGGGCTTTCAAATGGAAAAAAAAGATCCAATATTTTGGATTGACCCAGTTTGGTTTTTTCTGCATGCCTTAGCAATTTGGAATTAGGATCAGTTAGGTATAATTTGCAGCAAGGTAAATTGAGATATGATATTATGAGAACTTCATGATAAATAGAGGAATATTAAAAATAAAATTAGCTGCCTTTGTAAGTTCTGAACTCTCCCACATTAAATATCTTCAAACAAAAGGTGGATGACAATTTGTCTGGTACCTTGTAGAGGGGATTCTTTTGGCATAAACTGAATTAAAAACCACTCACTGAATTCTCTTCTATCTCTGGAATTCTGTGATTATGCCTTATAATGGTACTATAAATTTTAGACTATTGGTTACTTTCTAGCCTAAGAGCTAAATATATCACTTTATATGGACCTCAGCATTGGGAGAGAGATAGAGACACACAGAGAAAGAAAGAGACAAAGAGAGGCACACATAGAGAAAGTCAGAGAGACACATAGTGACACAGAGACACAGACACACACAAAAAGAGAAAGAGAGAGACACAGACACACACGGAGAAAGAGAGAGAGAGAGAGAGAGAGAGAGAGAGAGAGAGAGAGAGAGAGAGAGAGAGGGAGAGAGAGAGAGAATTCACACAAGACTTTGAAAACTGAATAGAGAGGGGAAGCCTATGTTAAATACAAAAAGGAGGTGGTAGGAAGGAGAATAGAATGACTGAAGTTGGCGGAGAGGGATGAACAAGGACATCCACAATATGGTTCTTTGAAGGAAAAAAGAAAATACCAAATTTTTTTTAAAACTTAAAATTGACCAAAAATAGTATTTTTTGTAACTTCTTAGTAATCCTTGGCTTTGTGCAACAGTATTTTGTAATGAAATTTTAATATGAAACATTCGTTTATGCATTTTTATATTTTACTCTTAATCAAATGAACATATATCACTTTTCAAGTATTATTAAAAGAAACTACATTTCCCAGTTTATTGTAAGAGAAATTATCTATATATTATGGAGCTTAATGAAATTATTTAAAGATTTTTTGGTTATAAATGCTTAAACGCATATATAGCTTGCATTTATATCTAGGTGTTACAATACTCATCTCCTTTCTTTTTATTTCTGGCAGTGGTGACCTATATAAAAAAGCTGTCTCAGGTCTGAATTCATTAAATAGCAAGAAAGGATTTATATTTTCCTTTAAATAACAGGAAGTAACCTATAATACATTAAGTGATTAGCTTGTGATGATACGTGTGTATTTGTATGAATTGTATATAATTCTCTCCTACATATTGAGATTCTTAATTGATCTAAGAGAATAATCATTTTTCTGTCTCAGCATGGTCTCAGTATTTATTACTATACAAAAATCATATATAGCAGGTAAATATACATGTATACACATTTATATTTTTATTCACTCTCTTTTCCTAAAAACAAGAGACTTAAGTTACCATATATTATTTACTGCTGTATAAGGCATAAAGAATTTGGCCTAGAGGTAGGAAAATGCTTATTTTAAAAGACTATACTGTTGCTATCAAAGGATAGGTTTTACCAACCATGTTAAAGACTACTTTTCTCAGACTAAGGTTAATCTGGGTAATGCAGTTATTTATTGAGATATTTTGCATCTATTTCTTTAACATTTTCTATGTTCAAGGTACCGTACAAGCTGCTGCAGCAGCGATAAGCATAAAACAAGATTCTGAGTGTCCAAGAGTTGATAATCTAATAATGGTATAAGATAAATCTTTAAACAAATGCAATAGAGAATATTTTCTAATTGTTACATTGGTGGTGCAGATAGTAGTAAAAGGGAAAGAAGACAAAAGAATTTTACCTATTAAAACAAGTTTTAATAGTTATTTCAAGAAAAAAAATGACATGTTAAAATGATCTAAAGGAAACAGATATCAGTTTACCTTGGAGAAAATAAGTGAATATTTTATTTTTTAAAATGGAATTTGAACTGAATTTTCAGGGATACTAAGATTTTGGTGGGTGGAAGTAGGTAACCATATTTTAAGAAAAAAAACGAATGCCATTAATAAGTGTGTGGGAGTAGAAGGAATAATGGAAAATGCTTCAGTGTGAGGTATTCCTTATAGGAAAGTAGTAAAGCTGGAAATTTATTTAGGGAGCTATGGGTTGGTCATGTGTATATGTGCAGTTTAGGGGTCACAATATTGTCTCATTGCAAAAATAAATATGAATACTATTGAACTGTCCTATAATAGCATATATCATTTTGGATTGTCTTAACACTCATTGCTACATAATATGCTGTCTGATAATGGCAGTGTAATAATTTTATGCAGTCATTTACCAAGGTTACATTCATACCACCTTGATTTCTCCATATACACTCATTTCCCATAGCACTCAACGTAATATTAGTACTTAATAATTGTTGATTTCTTGTTATTATATTAAATTTGAACTGTAATAAAATATTTTAAATCATGAATAAATTAATACTTCAAAAATAGTTTAATACACTCCTTAGTATTACTAGGTTAAACTTCAGAGGGGCATATTTTTCTTAATCCATGTATCTGAAAAAGCATGTTCAATACATTTATGAAATAAAAACTACATGGCTTTGTTTTCTTTTTAGGTAAGCCAGTAATGATAGTGGCAGAATATATGGAGAATGGCTCTTTAGATACATTTTTAAAGGTAAGATTTGCTATAGTTTTTATTCATCACAGTCATGATACCCCCAACACTGATAATTCACCCATTGTATTTCCATGTAAGACTAATACTTCTTCATTACCTTTCCAGAAAAATGATGGGCAATTTACTGTAATTCAGCTAGTAGGAATGCTGAGGGGCATTGCTTCTGGAATGAAGTACCTTTCAGACATGGGTTATGTGCATAGGGATCTTGCGGCCAGAAACATCTTAATCAACAGTAACCTTGTCTGCAAAGTGTCTGATTTTGGACTTTCCAGAGTACTAGAAGATGACCCTGAAGCAGCATACACCACACGGGTAAGTTCTAGCAGTATCAATAACACAAGAAATCAGTCCAAGGCAATTATACTAAAGGAAATTATGACCATTTTATTTTAAAGATTTTTATGTTCCTTAGAGCATAGAATTAACTTGAACCAAACAAATTTATTCTGCCTTTTTTTTTCTTTGCTTTTTGGAGGGGGGGAAGGCAGGGCAATTGTGGTTAAATGACTTGCCCAAAGTCACAGAGCTAGCATCTGAGACCAGATTTGCACTTAGGTCTTCATGACTCCAGGGCCAGTACTCAATTCACTGTGCCATGTAGACACCCCAGTTTTGCCTTGCAATAACAAATTAACTGATGCCAGCAGATTATTTTCAATTATTGGAAGAATGTCCTATGATGCTGTTTTTAATTATTCTCACTGAAAAAAGTAGTTTTTTGTATAGAGTTGTTTTTCAAAAAACCTCCAGCCATAAATCTCCATTCACACTAGCATATATACCATGAATCCTCCCCTATTGCTTTCCCAGAAAAAAACTGTTAGATAGCCCCATTTGATCTGGATCACGAATTTCCCTTACTCTAGAATAATGTCTCTGCATTTCTCCTACTTAATGTGTATGTATTTATATCTATATGTCTGTGTGTTTATTTAAACTTCATCATTCAGGTACTCTTTTAAAGTCACCCTTCGGTAGCATTCATTTCCCTAAGACGAAATGGAAAGTGTTGCTTTAAAAAAATAGTAATTATAAGCTCCATTATGTCAACTATGTAAACCAAATCCCATGACAGATTAGGTAAATATATTGGGGGAGACTACCCATTTAAGGGTAACTGTAAGTCCACCCCTCTTTACTGAGAAGGAAGTTAGTATTGTCTACCTCCGTTTTTTGTTGTTTCTTTATCTTTAAGTTCCCTCTAAATGTTTAAAATAGGTCATTTTGTTCATCTCAACGGGGTTTTTTTTCATTATAACAATCATGTATAATAAATTTTAACCTTGATAGCTAAAGCAATTTTAATATGAATCTTCATCCTTCTCATTTATCTTAATTATTAGAGTATTTTAGGCAAAGGCATTTTTGACCTATATTATGTAGCTATTTGATTTAATTCTTCACCTTATGGTGGTGGAAGGAATAAGGATGGATTTTTCTCAGCATCTCTATTAGAGTAAGATTTCAGCTAAGAGAATGAATAAATTTCTGTTCTGAATCAAGGTCACTGGTTGCTCAGAGAGCAGAGATTATAGGGTTTCCGGTAGAAAATATTCCAAGTAGTAACCCATCATTCCCATCTATCACTACCTATATTGTTACCCCATTTTCCCATTGAATACAGATATGGCATGGACCTTTGTTTGCTAAAATTATAGCCACTATGTTTTATTAAAAATCTGTTACTAAGTTTTACAGTTTGTTATTGATGTAACCATACACAAATTTCACCAAGTCACTTTATTCTGCACTCAATTCACAGGTAACAGAAGTCTTAGCAGATCTGGTATAGATTTCTGAAAGTTTAGACCAATAGATTACAACTGGTAATCAATTCTATTTGATATTTCTCAGTTCTGAATTGTTTACTTATTCTTTTTGTTTTGTTTTGTTTTTTGCTTTTTTGGAGGGCAGTTGGGGTTAAGTAACTTGCCCAAGGTCACACGGCTAGTATTTTGTGTTAAGTGTCTGAGGCCGGATTTGAACTCAGGTACTCCTGACTCCAGGGCCGGTGCTCTATTCACTGCACCACCTAGCCACCCCTTGTTTACTTATTTTTTAAAGAGATAATGAAAATCATCTCTTTATAAAAAGATATTTTAAAAGAGATAATCCATTTAAACCATTAAAAAACTAGAAACACTATATAAACATGAACTATTAAAATTCAATTATTAATTTGATTCAGTGATCAATAGAAATTCAACTATATCTATACAATTCTCAGACATCAATTCAGTTTAATACAACGTATTCTTACTAAGTATCCAATTGTCAGAGTCTTGTACTACAGCCATTAAGGGAAGTAAAAAAGATATATCTCTGTCCTTATTAGACAATAGTCTCAAAGAGTATGTGATACACAAATTTTACATAAATATATACAAATGATTAGAAATATGGTGAAGTGGATATAAGTTATGGAACCAAAATAAAACTTTCCATATACTAGATATACCATCATGAGCTAGACTCTGAAACTGTCTCAGTGCCTCAGGCAATGCTTCAAGTATATAAATTGCAAATGAGTCACCAATCTCTACTGTTAGGGAAAGTTTCCACAAAAGGAATCTCTAACTGCTTCTTGTCCCATATCTTGCACTGTGTGTCTTGCGTGCATATGCGTGCATGTGTGTGTGGAAATCTTAGTTCATACGACGGTCTTTGAAGATTGTCCTGAACTGAGAGTCAGTATCTTCATTTGCAAATAATATGGAAACACTTAATTTTGTTAAAAAATTCTTTTGAAAAATTTGTAAAAAAAAATTCCTTTGTAAAAGTTTCTTGATATTTGTGATGAAAAATACGCTTCATCCTTAATTTAGTAAAAATAAGTAAACACAGAGATGTCTTATGATAAGAACAGGAGTTTATTCTCTTCCTCAGGAGAAGAGGGCAGTCTGCCCCATGAGTCATTTTGGAGAAGAAGGAAATTACAAAGGAAAGAGCCAGAATTTATAACTTAACTTAGTGAAGCCCCCTTTCCCGACTGTTTCCTCTCTCATTGGTGGAGAACCACACCTCACTAAATTATTCCCAACTGAGACAGCAAGAGAAGGGGGGTGGGGGTGCGTCCCACCAAGGATGAAAAACAGACAAAGGTAAAAGTGACTGACAGCAGCAGTGGAGGAGGAGGGCAGGAAGGGAAGGTTAACAACCCCAAATTGAGAAGTTTTCACTCATTCCATACAATTGAGGATAGAGTTTTATGGTATCAGCACCTGCTAAGAAGGAGGAGGCAGTGCAAGTGTCTCAGACAGTCTTCTTGGCTTTACCAGAGCATGACTCTGTCTTTGACAAAGTAAAGGGCTGTGTTCCTGATCTTTATAGAGCCTGTTCATCTGGAATGAGAGGGATACCACAATTACTTTCTGCATATATATAATATTGCCCCACAGTAATGGTATAGAGTCACTTTTTTAGCATATAATTTTAAACATTAATTTTTCTTACCTCAAGTGGAAATTCCAACAGCTTGTATCAGGGGTTTCTGAGATAAAAAGGCCTTCTTTTCTTTTTAATATGAATAGGTTTGGTCCTTTTCCTAAGCAAATATTTAAAATTCACAAGATTCTCTTAATATTAAAAATAGAAACAAAATACCTTACAAAAGACAGTATTTGGTTTTCTGTTTGCCTATATTTTTAAAGAACTATAAAAAATGCTTTCAGCTTGAACCAGACAAGATTATGAAAATTATTTCCTCTTTGAACTGAGAAAACTTTTAAAAATCATCCATTGTAATTATTATGCAGAATAATTTTTAAAATGGATAAGTTGGTGACATTTGTCTCATGCTTTCATTACTATTTATTTCCTTTGACCTGGTATTATCAAATGTGCTACCCACACAAAAATGAACCAGAAATATAAAACTAAAAGAAATAAACCAAGAGTGCTCACATATGTGTGAACTTCCCACCCACCCACCACTCCCACAGTGAAGTATTTGTTCTCATTTATTTGGCCTTCAGGCATATCTTTGTCTTCTATTAAGCTCCTTAAAGGAATTTTAGGGACCATTCAAATCTCTGAATTGTTTTTTAACTTTCAATCTTTACCAAATGAAGGTAGGAAGGGTAGAGAAATGAATATATAACATTTCCATTTTCCTTTCTTTTCTCTGAAAGTTATAAAAATATTCTTTACTAGCCTTCTTGACTCTCTGCCTTCCCCTCATTCATGGCCACCATTCAAAGCAAAGAAATTGAGATGTGGATCCTATATGTGCTCTGATATTCAAACAATTTAAAACTGCAATCCTTTCTGGTAAGGCAATTAGTAGTCAGTCTACAAATGCTCAAAGGCTAAGGTATGCAGAAACAAGCTAAGTGCAGTAAAACAGATTTACTTTACAGTTTTACATCTCTTTCCAAAGCCTTTCAGGTGAGGAAACTGTATCCCTAGATGCCTCTAAGAAATTTGGATTGTTGTTTTATTTCTTTATATAAGTACTTAACTTTCCTAGGGAGGAAAAATCCCAATCAGATGGACTGCACCTGAAGCCATTGCCTTCCGCAAGTTCACTTCTGCCAGTGATGTCTGGAGTTATGGAATTGTCATGTGGGAAGTGGTATCCTATGGAGAGAGACCTTATTGGGAGATGACCAATCAGGATGTAAGTACTAAACCAAGACACAACCTCAAAGAAATGCAAATAAAGAATTTTGTTCATTTCAAATTACTAAATAAAAATGAGTTATTGATGTAGATGGCAAGATGACAGAAAGTATTACATGAAGTGATAATTATCTGGTAAAACAGTAAAGCTATGCCATGATTGTGCAGAGATGATTCTGCTGCTGCTCACTTCACTTTACATCAGATCATGCATTTTTTCTTACTTTTGTCTCTGAAAGCATCCTTTTTATTATTTCTTACAAAACAAAAATATTTTATTACCCCAATGTACCACACACACACACACACACACACACACACACACACACACACATATATATATTGCAATATCTCAATTGATGGGCATTCTTTTCCCATTTCTTTTTATTACAAAAAGAACTACTATAACTGTGTTTCTAAGTATTCATAGCCTGTATTCTTATGTGCAAGGTATGATATACTCTGCCAAGGTGGGAAAGTTTCAGATACTGCTGTGAAAGAACTCCATGAAAGTCTATAGGTCAATGCCAAGCTGGAGGCTTATTCTTAGAGGGTTGGAAATTGGGTGCTAATTTTATTCACTCATAGAAACTGAAAGACACTATATACTAAAACAAAATATCTCTGTAGATATGTGGAGTACACATTAATGAATTAATAGAAATTTGGAACGTATTTTGTTCAATCTTGATAAACTACTCTGAAATCCTTGTTTGTGGAAAGTCTGAATTTATTGCATATAGTGAAATACTGAAGCTTAGTCTCATCGGTTATTCCCCTGAATACCTACTGTTCAGAAAAGTGTGTGCTCTGTGATATTTCCTTTCCTGCTTAAACAACAGAGATTCAAGGGCTCCCTTTTTAACTAATAGTGGATTTTCCAAGCACATATCCACATAATATGAAGGAAGCAATATCTGAGCATTACATATTCTTTATGCCCTTTATATTTTCCATAAGAGATAGCACTTTCCAAATTGAGTTAACAGTATTGATTTGAGTATCATTGCCAAGAACATGCATATTCTATCTATAATAGAACTTCATGTGTAGCATGGATATGCTGAACTGGTGCCATCCTCTCTGCTACTCTCATTGTTGCACCACCCCCCCCTTTTTCTTTATTAACTCTGAAAAAACCTTGCTTTTTAAAATAAATAAATAAGGTGATTCAGGCTGACAAATGTAGTAAGAGATGGTAGAGTAAATGGCATTATGACCCTTGTAGTTTCATGAGGAAATCCTCTGCAAACTTAATGAGCTACATCATTCCTTGATAAATGACCAACATAACCCCAGAATTCCTTTCTCTAGATTATTGGACTTTCTCTGGTGCAACTTTACTACCACAGTCACAGCCACATCTAGACTATATATGTGTGTGTGTGTGTGTATAAAATCATAAAGATATAAGGTATTAAATCACCACTTAATGATATATTTTAATTATCCAAATGTGAATGAATCAATTATATTTTAGATTTAGGATATACCCTGCATTTATCTTCCTACTAGAAAGATCTTCCTATCTTCTCCAAATTTTTAACACATTGCTCTCTTTTACATTCTATGATCCAGCTATACTCTTCTACTTGCTGTTTCTTACATATGATGCTCCATCTGTCTCTCTGCCTTTTCCCTGGCTGTCTACAATGCCTGCAATCTTCTCTCTCCTAAATATTGGCTCTGAGATTACCCAATTTCCTTCAGATCTCATCTCATGTGCCATCTCCTCCAAGAGGCTTTGCTTGACCCTCATGTCTAATTACTTTATAATTATCTTATGTATACCAAATAGACATATTGTCTCCTTCATTAAAAGGAAAACTCTTTGTGGGTAGGGAATAGTTTTCTTTTTTTAGTACAGTACCTGATATACCAAGTACTGAAAAAATGTGTCATGCTACACTTGGTATTTGTTTTAATATTTGTAAATAGAGACAGAAACTTTTACTTATAGTGATATTAACAATGATGCCCTCCATGTAAGAGGCCTTTTTGAAAAAATGCAAATGATGATATTCTCCATGTGAAGGTTAACATGAATCTTTCCCACTGCGTTTGTATTGAGAACAATTCATCTGTCTTGATTCTTCAATGAAATGGAAGTTACTACTCACCCTTTTAGAAGACAATCCATGGTATGATCTGGCTCGGTGGGATAAATGAGAGCCTGGGAAGATATATTCAAACAGTAGCTCTGTTTCTCCAGTTTTTATTGGGAAAAAGGGCAAAACCTTATTCAATTGTTTGAATTACTCTGAGTGAAGCATCAAAGAGATGACACAAGAATGCTTGATGAAGTACATTAAAAAGAATTGGTTAAATAGGACATGAGGGACTTGGAAGACAATTCACTTCATTTCAAAAATGAGTATCTTATTTCTCTTAGAATCTGACCTTTTAGTGCATAGATAGTTCATCACTTTTCTTTCATATTAAAATTAGCAGACACAAATTAAGACCATGATCAGAGTTGGGTTGGGTGAAGTATAGATATAAATCAGGATCAAATTCTATATCATGTCAAAAAAATCTCTTCTGCAAAACTCTGTCCTTGTACCCTTGCAATCAAATTTTACTAAAACTGTGATGCCTATGAAACTACAATTTAACATTTCTCTAAAGAAAATGTAGGTATTAGTAAATTGACACTGAACATTTGCAGTTCTTCTTATCTAGACATTTATGATAATGTTTCTGAATGGTAGGATGTTAAGGAAATTTTATTTCTTCTTTAGAACATTGAATTAAATGGCTTACAATAATCATATCATTGTCTTATATATGCATGCTTATGTATACAGATCCAAATATACCAACAATACATGAAGGCTTTTTAATGCTTTGCTCATTGACAGCCTAAGTATTCACAGCATTTGACTTCTTTTTTTTAACCAAAAATAAAATTTCAAAAACTGGATTAAGAGAAAAATTTTGATGATTAATTTTATATTACTCTTGACAAGTGATAAAAATGATTTGAAATTATATTTTTGTCACAATTTCAAAATAATTTATCAAAAGTATCATAGTGCTTATTCACTAAAGAAGTCTATATGTGTGTACCTCTGTGTTATATGGGAGAAAGTGTGTATATGTATGTAATGAAGAAAGAGAAAGAGCTCAGAGGAAACACCCATTGATTTTGGAGTCAAGGGGGAAAAAATTTGATTCTTGGTTTTCCTACAAATTAGATTCATAATCCTTGGTAATGTTTTGCTCCTCTGGGCCT
Source organism: Pseudocheirus occidentalis (assembly GCA_028646575.1). Taxonomy (NCBI): domain Eukaryota; kingdom Metazoa; phylum Chordata; class Mammalia; order Diprotodontia; family Pseudocheiridae; genus Pseudocheirus; species Pseudocheirus occidentalis. The sequence continues at coordinate 87,323 of JAQQSW010000111.1, forward strand.
CAGATTGATCTATAAGAGAAGAAGACTGGACATGATAACCATCCAGGCAATATCTACTTATCAAACTCTATCATTATATTGAGTATGTGATAGGAAACTAGACCTATATACACATTCCATCATATCTTCCACCCTAAATATAGGCCTGTCCATTACATAGAATCACATCATCTGTATAGTCAATGAGAAATCCAAAGTGAGGATAGTCCTGTAGGGCGCCTTTTTCAACTTTCTCCTCAAAGAAGCAGAATTTCATTGACATAGCCAAGACAAAAAAACTACTCGAAATTGTTTCTGTTTAATCAGCAGTTTGTTGTTTTCTGAGTTTAGCAGTGTGAGCTTCCTAAAAAGGAACTAAATTTTTTGTGTAGTTGGAAAATTGGCATAATATCACACTATGTGAAATTCAGGGAAAACTTTTGGCCCTGTGGATTTCAATAGGGTATTAACAATCAAGGTACATGGCCATTTCCCCTGGAGTGATTGGTAAACCTATGTGGAATCATTCTCTAGATCATTTTGAGATATATTTCTACTCATTTGGAGATATTTAGATCTTGACCTTCTGGAAATTATACAAACACTGAAGATGGCAATAAAATATTCTTTAAATTTATTTTTGAAAGCTTGAACTTTCAAAAGAATATTCTTCATGAGAAAACACTTTATCTCTGTAAGCTTCAGTTTTCTTACCTGTAAAATTGGCATATTCATTCTTTTAACCATCTGCCACATGATAAGGATCAAATGAGAAAATGCATATGAATTTTACAACTATAAACACTCTTGAAACATAAGGCATTATCATTTCCTTATACTCTCATAAGAATTATATTTCTCAATATGTTCTTTCAATACTTCAACTGATATTTATAGCACGACTTCATTTTCTCCTTCTTAGTGGTGGTAAAATCTATTTAATCACATTTAATATCTGTTATTTGTTTCAGGTATAATTTTGTCTATGTTGAAATATCATTTACTTATCAACAAATGTGTTTCTCTAAAAGAGTCTGATCTCTGACAGATTAAAAAATCAACTCTGTCATCCCATTATTATTTCCCAGAGTTGGTATATTATAATAATTTTCCTTAATCATCTAACCTTGGGGTAGTATTGGTGACTAATGACCCATATTTTGGGTTGGGTGGACAAAGAAGAACCACAAAAGAAGAGAGAGAAGATGAAAAGGAGGGCAAGAAGAAGTAGAGAACAATGTAGTGAAAGCCAAGGTGGGAAATACCAAGAAAAATGTTTTTTTTTTCACCACTGAATGATTTTTTAAAAATATCTAACCATTAATTACTATTTCTTTTCCATCTGTGATAACAACTATTCTCTGAGGAAAACAATAATTATAAAAAATAACTAGGGAATTTTTGATTATGATATAATTTAAGAGGAATATTATGACATTCTCCATTGCTATTTATATCTGATGCCACTTTAAGATTTAAAAAATACCTTTATCTGATTGAAATCTGTATTGTTTTGCACTGCAGAATAAACAAATCTGTTTTTTAAACAATCCACATTAGCATTCATATTCTAATTTCATTAGAATAAATATAGTTTTAAAATAACACAGAAAACAGAAACGTGTTTCTTCTTGCATATATACATTGAAAGTCAACCATTAAATATTCCACTTTTAATATGCTTGGTTTTGTGCAGTCATTCCAGATTCCAGGCAGTATTCTATGGTTGATTAAACAGCCAGACTCTTACATATTGAATGATACATGAGATAGTTATGTTCTTTAGCCTTTGACTTGTCTGTAATCTAGCACAGAACTTTGTTTTGATGCAAAATTGTACATTAATTATTTTAAAATAAGCGTGTGTTTAAATGTTCATTTCAAAAACATCATTCAGATGATATTTCTGGAAATACTGATATTTTCAGAAAGCAAAAATTAAAAAAATATGTATAGCTATATATTACTCAAATAAATTATAAATCATTTATTTTTAAATAGCAATAATTGCCATACATCATCCTTAAAATCTAAATACATAGTCTGTCTTTTTCTGGATTTTTGAAATGGATTTTAGAAAATTTAAATTTGTTCATTTTGATTATGTTCCCAACCTTCATGAGCCTCTCTTATACTCTTTTGGCCAGGAATTAAAAAAAAAAGATAAAGAGCATAGTGGAAAATCTTTCCCAGCAGAAATCTTAAATTTCTGGAATAAAAAAAAAAGCCTGCTTTGTCTTACTCAGGTAATCAAAGCTGTTGAGGAAGGATACCGTCTGCCAAGTCCAATGGATTGTCCTGCTGCTCTCTACCAGTTGATGCTGGATTGCTGGCAGAAAGACCGAAACAGCAGACCCAAGTTTGATGAAATTGTCAGCATGTTGGACAAGCTCATTCGTAACCCAAGCAGTTTGAAGACATTGGTTAATGCATCAAGCAGGTATAACAGTAGCCCAAGAAATTTTATTGAATAGAATAAATGTTGACAAATTTCATGCTCATGTTTTTCCTCATCATGTACTATAAAATCTTGGGCAAATGATTAGATTTCCAAATATAAAGAAGTTCAGAGAAAGATAGGATAATTGTATATTGACCTACAAATCTATATACATCTCTTTATATTCATGTGTATATCTCTATATATGTATGTATACATATACATATATTAATGTGGTAGTAATAACAGTCCCCTGCTATAGTTGTCCATTGCTGAAATTACTTCCATTCTCTTTTGTGCATTTTTAGATTTTTCATTGATGCTTTTTCTTATTTTTTCATCACTATTACTTTTCTACTCTACTTCCTCTCACTCACCTTTTCCCCAAACAAAATCCTTCAGATGTGACAAAAAAAAATTGGAAAAAAATAAATTTGTGTTATATTGGTTGTTTCTGAAAATGAATGTCTTTTTATGTACCTACAGTATATCATCTGGTCCCTAAGAGGTGGAAGGCTTGATTCATCATCAATCTTTTGGGATCACAATTCATTATTGTATTGGTTCAAGTTCTTAAGCCTTTAAAAGTTGCTTTCCTGTTTAATATTGTGGCCATGGTAGAAAGACCTCCCCTTGTTCTGCTCACTTTTTTTTCAAAAATATATTAATAACGTATATAGGAAATACGTAGGAAATAATTTTTAAAAAGAATATAGGCACTAGAATTAAAAGGGTTGAGAAATGGATTATTTAAAAAAATACTGATTCCCTATGCATTTTAGAGTTGAACTCAATTAGAGAAATTTGTTTCAGATATCTGCCACATTAAGTGTTTTACATTTAATCCGAACTACATTACTTTTGTTTGTAAAAAAATCATATAATAAAAATTGCCCGTTTTTATTTTCTATCATGTTTTCTCTCCCTGCATTTGACAAGGACCCTTTGCCATCTAAAGTTGAGTGATACTCTATTCTCTTCAACTTTATTTTTAACACCTTTTATATGTATACAAATCATACATGTTTTTGTATCTTATGGATCTTTTCTGTGTGTTATATAGTTTGCCTATAATGGGACCATAGGTTTATAGTTAGAAAGAACTTTAGAGGGACCATCTAGGCAGAAATTTTTTTAAAAAGTGAGATCTGGAGATGTTAAGTGACTTACCCTAGGAAAAATAGTTTTAAAATGACAGAATTGTGATGCAAATCCAAGAACTTTTGTTGAACAACAACTTCTCTGTTCCAAAGGAATTTTCAAAATACTACTTATACCATATCAATTAGAGTGTCATTCATTTTAATAATGCTTAAATTCTCTGATTTAGATTTAGAAAAAAATAACATGGTCCTTTCATGAAAATGTAAATATTTTATGAGTTTGTAATAATTATAGCTGCCATTTATATAGCACTTCTAATATTTTGAAAGTGCCTTAAAATTTTACCTAATAAAATCCTAAAAACAGCCTTGAGAAGTAAATATTATTATTGTCCCTACTTTACAGATGAACAAACTAAGGCAAAGAGAGGATATCATAGTGACACAGTTAAATCCACTAAGGAAGATTCAAACTCAGGTCTTTGTGAATACAAGTTTTGTTGTGAGCCATGTAGCTACTTTTTTACATATTTATGTTAACAACCTTTTAAAGCATATCCTAATACCTGTAATAGTCATGTGCCAACAGGGACAGGTGAGAGGAAGAATTGATTTTCTTGAAGTTATGAAAATCAATTAACCTCTTAGTGGAAAACTTGTGATATATTAGAAGACTGATGTTCAGTTGTATGCAAGTACTCATGACCCCATTTCCTGACAAAAATACTGAAGTGGTTTGCCATTCTTTCTTCAGCTCACTTTATAGATGATGAAACTGAGGCAAACAGGTTTAATTCATTTGCCCGGGGTCATAGAACTACTAAGTGTGTGTGTGCACTCCAAAACTGTGTGCAACAGAGATCCTTACCCAAGTAATACTCAGAGGCTTCTCAAGATAGGAAGCAGAAAAGAATGGTTTATTACAATCTTGAGAAAGGGCCACCCTTCTGACAAATAGTCAGGGAGGAGAAGCAATTGACAAAAGGAAATGTTGAAGTTATAAAGCCCTAATACGGAATTCTCCCCCACCAATCTTCTGCCCCTTTTCTTCCATTAGCTAGAACTCAGGTGTGAAGTCTAAGCATGACAACCTCCCTCAAATACCAGAAAAAGGAAACGGTAGACCATCCAATATACTTTTGAGAAAGCACTTTTGTCCTTATTTGGCATATCTTATGCTGAGGTGTCACTGAGAAGAGGGCTGACTCCCTACTCCTCTGACTTTTCAATGCTTGTAAATCATGTGATTTCCCATGAAAAGCCTTACTAGATTTTAGAGGATAGTCTTAGATGTTTTCACTTCTTCCATTCATGTCTGAGGCTACATTTGAATTCAGAAATATAAGTCTTCCTGACTTCAGGCCCAGTACTCTATCCACTCTGCCATCTTATTGTCCATTGCAAATATGCCTAAGCAAATAAATGCTTTATATCTCTTATGTCTAAGAATAACTACTTTAAATTGTTTCTCTTTATCTCTGTACTAAAAATATTTTATATACATTTGGAAAATGTATTATTGGCTACTAAATTTTACATGTGAAATTGTCAACCATTCCATGACTTGCCATGAAATTCACATCATACAATTCAAATGACTCAGAAGTATGACAGGTGAGCAATCATGGAAAGAATACTTAAAAGGGAGCCATTATGACATAATTGTCCATTGTTCATGTGCTTTAATTGCTATTGTCTAGACCTGACTGAAGCTAATTCCCTGATACCCTAAAACTAATATTGGAATAAAATAAGTCTCTCATTAGATACTTAATATTGTTTAGTCTTTTCAGTCATGTCCAACTCTTCATGGCCCTATTTGGAGTTTTCTTGGCAAAGATACTGCCCTTTGCTTCTGAAGCTCATTTTACAAATGAGGATACAGATACAAACAAGTTTAAGTGACTTCCCCAAGGTTATAGAAATAATAGTGTCTGAGACCAGATTCGAATTTAGGTCTTCCTAACTCCAGGTCTGGCACTCTCTCCACTGTGCCTTCAAGTTTCCCTGTCCTCAGACACTTAATAGTAAAAAAAAAAGTTTTATTGCATAGGAGATGCAAAACAAGGATATGCTACTTAACTTAGACATAACCCCTCTTTTTTCTGTAGAAGCCACCTGGCTGATTGGTTGGGTAGATAGTGGTGATTTACTCAACTTTTGGGCATCTGCTTAATGTGAAAATCATATTGACTCCACTTTGGTGGGCCTTTTGATGTGATAAAGTGAATTGTAAACTATGTCAAACTGTGTAAGGTCAGCACAACAGTAAGGTCGAAACTGCTTCAGCTCCCTGGGTCATTCAAATCTTGGAAACAACTCCATTTCCTTTTTATAGAAAGAAAAGACTAATGAACACAGAAGGGGAAGTAAATACTGGTTGAAGCTATTCCCATAGTTTCTTTATGTATTTTCCTTTATTTCTAAAGTTTTCATTTGCTTTTACTGAGAAAAACTGTAGTATTCTCAAGACTAGAACAGAATAAGTCATGTCTTAAAAATAACTTATATTACTATATTCTCTTCTACTTTCCTACTATATTACCTACTTCCATACTGTGGCATCTTCCTTCTATTGCCAGAAAGGAATCAGCAGCAAGAACCCAGAGTTGAATTGCCAGCACATTAACATGTGTTCAGAAATGTCATAAAATGGGTAAATTAATTTAAATAAGTATGTTGTATATAATATGAAATTTGTTTACTAGGAAAATGACATTTCACAAAGCAAGAATGAATCTTCCATGTGCCATTAACTCTCTGAAGAAGCAATTGCAGAATGAATCTTATCAGCAATTAGTTTTAATGTCATTTCCAAAAAATTAGCAATTAAAAAGGGCTGAGATGACATCAAACTTGAAAGACTCCTATATTTTCTTATCTTGGGTGGTTTTGATTTGTTATACATGGTTAGTCACACCTGGACGTATAAAATAATAGCATAGAAAAGAAAATTAACCAAAATGATTTCTTACTACTATGATTTTTAAAGATTGATTTACATTATATTATATTATGACTCAATTGGATTGCAAGTGATAACTTTAAAATTGACTTCAGCTTTATTCATTAGAACAGTTCATTATTTAAATGCCATTTCCCCCTCTGTGATCATCAAGATTCCAGTGTGACTTCATATTATACTAGCAAGACAGTCTGCTTTAATCTTAGCCAAGGGGTTTGAAGTGGGTTTTTTTTTTGTTTTGGGGGATTTTTTTTTGGTTTTTAGGTTCTACAGTCAGGGTGATTCACTCTAAATAGCATCATTCTATAAAGCTGCACTAAAACAATGAATAATGTTCACTATATCTATGCAGTTTGGGTTTGTTGTTGTTTGTTTTTTAGTAAAGATCAGAAACAACTGACTACCCAGGTCAGCAGCCCCATTCTATATTGTTCTTGAAATGAAGAGATCCAAGAAAATGTTATCCATGTATTTGAAAGAGCTGTTATTTCATAGTTTAAGTAAATTAAATTTATTGATATGATTTATTTATTTTAAATTATAATTTGTCTTAAATTATAAATAAATAAATTTAATTTAATCAATATTTGATAAATCACAACTTATCTGTTATTTAACAGAGTAATCCTAGATTGTTACTTGAGGTTCAGAAAAGTTACATAAATAGTCCAAGGTAACAAATCATCTCTCACTCAGGGATGGTACTTGAAACTATGAATTCCTCATTCTAAAGTCTGCATGAAGCTGATCTAAATGTACAGTGGTTTAAATGCATATAATTCTCATTGACATATTACATGTATATGCTTAATTGTGTACAATTACTTTGGATCAAATTCATTTTCTCTTTAAGTGGACAATCTATTGTATCTAACCCTAAGACTTTCTGTATAGCCGTGTGTTTGTTTTTTGAAGGGGGTAGAAAAAAAATAATGTACCTGCATGTTAAAAAAAGTCATGGTAAATATAAAAAAACCTTTATATGGTTGAAAATACTGATATACTTCAATGATAAAAAATTTTAATTTTTCATAATTTTTAATCTATTTTAGAGTATCAAACTTGTTGACAGAACATGGTCCACTAGGACCTGGGGCCTACAGATCAGTGGGTGAATGGCTGGAAGCCATCAAAATGGGACGATATACAGAGATTTTCATGGAAAATGGATACAGTTCAATGGATGCTGTGGCTCAGGTGACCCTGGAGTGAGTAATTTTTTTCTGATAATTTTCACATTATTTGTGGTTAAAAGCAAATGGTTTGAAAACTGGTATGGACAGGGCCAAGAGAAATCAAATAATATTTGTCCATGCTCAATATCTTCCAAAGCAGCTTCATCTTTTTTTTAGTCTGTGTTGTTCTTAACCAATAAATGCATGGTAGAAGTCAATTTGATGTCAGTGTCACATATCTTCAGTGCATTTGCTTCTTGACCTTAAGCAAATAAAGTTTGGGTTTGAATAAATAGAAGACTAGTTCTCTAGTATACTGCTGCTTTGTGTTGTGAAAAAAAAAGATGCTTTTTCTTGACAAGTTTTTATTACTACATAAAATAAATGTTACATGAATGTAAATACAAAAAAATGTAAGCACAATTGGTATGACTAGTCCTGTGAAGTGACAAAAATGAAGGTACTACACCTTCGTATATTGACTCTGTGTAATGATGCACAGTTAATACCTAACTTAATAAAAGCTGATGTTTTCTCCTTGGATTGGTAGGTGATGTAATTTGCAGTTTAATAATACAAGAATTCATCAGATGCGACCTTTGCTTAGGTATTTGGTGCAGGCTCTGTAAAACCAATTGTGCACTTTTCTTTTTGCACATAAAAGATTTAATTGATCAACTACTATGAAATAAAAATCACTATAATTAACTGGTGAATTCCCTAATGTTGTCTCTTTGAATTTTTATTATATTTTCTGTATATACAATTACTTTAACCTGATCTGTTATTTATTTTTTAAAATGATAATTATTAGGGTGATTCAGTAGAGTTTTTAAGTTGAATCATCAAAGTTATAACATATAATGGAAATTTACTGTAAAGCACTTATTTTTAAGAGATAGTGCCATTTGTAAATTTCCATGTTGAAATAACATTAGTGAAAAGGGGTGAAAATGTAGAGTAGCAGTTATTTTTCAATTTGTGGTTTTAAGAGTTACCTGGAGTAATGAGAGGTTTATTAACTTATTTCCCAAGGCTGACACAGCCAGTATGTATCTGATTTAGAGTTTGAACCTAGGTCTTTCATCCTCTGAGGCATTGCTTGGAAGAAAGAGCTGCCCAAGAGCATTAAAATCACCAATATTTAAAAAAAAAGAGATAGAAGAAAGGTGCTAAAATTATCCCAAGCATCATATATGCCTCATATTCCATCTTCCACAGTTTTCCCATGAAGCACTCTCTCACCAACATTGTAATCTTAACAATACTGTACTCCTAACTGTGGCCAAGATCATGTAATTTCCATAGCTTCAACATTTCACATATACAGAACCCATTATTAAATGTGGCTGAAACCTCAGTTTGTCGTATTCCCAAATTTCCTCTCCCCACAATACACAAATAGCTTCCTAATCTCATACAGAACATAAACACTATTAGTCCTGGCTACAGGATTTTTGTCAATGCTACTTTGCAAATAAGGGACTGAAAAAATGACTGATTATTTAAAGATCTTTCTATATGATTGCTGCTTAATTTTTCAGTAAAATGTCATTTTAATTTATTAAATTCTTTATTTGTCATTTCATATTAAAATGAAATTGTAGGTATTTCTTCTGCCCATTGTCAGATTACTTGTAAATGTATAATAAACATATATGCATTAAATGATGTCTCCTTTTGTCATTAAAACTGCTATCTACTTAATTTGTTTTAAAATTATGGCCTATCTACTGTTCCTCTTATCATTGAACTCACATTAAGTAATATTGCAAAAGTTTCTAACTTATTTTCTTACTGTGGGAATCACTTCCTTTTATAAACAAAAATTTTATTTGCATCTTTAATGTTTCCCATAGTCGTGTTGTCATTTTAGGGTTTTTCCCCCTATTTTTATTGCTTTTTTCTTTAACTAGTCATTTCTTCCTTTATTTGTTTCTGGATCTATATTTCCTTTTTCCTGTTTAATTCCTGTTTTACAATTCATCTTGCACCTTGGTTCCCTGCCTGATTAACTACTCTTGACAGACTACAGGGCTTACGCATCCTCTGCATTCTTTCCATATTATCTTTACCCTGTTTCTCTCCTGCCTTTTTGTGTTCTAGATACCTGGGTGGAAGAGTAAGGTAAAATTGAGGCTATTATAAGAACTCCTCAAAGAACTTGCTAATTCTGTTTTTGTCAGTCTCAATACTGGGCAGACTTGGAGGGTCTAGGGACCTAGGGCGTCCCCATTCACAACACTGACATGATAGCCACACATGACCTTAAAGAAACAGCTGTTAGGTTAAAAACATTTGTCTTAAACTCAGATTCCTTTGTTTACTGTCCTTTTTCAAAATATTTTTTTACTAATTTCCAGATCATTTTCATTGCAAAAGAATACTAAATAAGTCATAGAAAGAGATGAACAGGTTAAGCCTATGGTCAAGATTAGAAGTGGGGAAATAGACTTATGCATTCATTTTGCCGGTTCTTGTTTTAAAAAAAGGTAGCAAGATTTTCCTAAAACCCCCAGCTATTGATAAAATTAATTGAAGATGAGCAAAAGGAACATATAAACTTTTAGAAATAAGACACAGATTTTATTCAATCAATGTCTGTTGTATTTAAATATTAATTTTTATGGGGCCTATCATCAAAGCAAAGAAAGGGCTACAAAAAATAAACAAACACCACATTGTGTCATAACACTGCCAGAGCTTGGAGGAAAACAAACTAGAATTTGAAAGAATGCTTCTACAATATCCCTGGAGAGAAAGAGT
>JAQQSW010000112.1:0-17779 GCA_028646575.1 Pseudocheirus occidentalis
GATTGATATAGAGAAAGATGGTTAAGAAGAGCTAATTTATGCAGCTTTGTAAATAGCACCAGAGCTGAACTTTGTAAATGAGATTGAGTGACCAGGAAAGTTAATCCTAGGTGTTTGTTAGTTCTGAATTCCCAAGGCATTTCCTCTACCTCCTTCCCATAGAGCATGGACGCAATCTGCGATGAAACTGACATCAACCCTTAGTCTGAGTTTGGCACATCTTCAGAGCAGCTGCTGTTGTTCGGCCAAAAGGAAGTGGAAATTGAGATAAATGCTTCAATACTCAGATGGAAAAAAAAGCCCATTTTTACGCTGTCTTTTTTTTTTTTTGAAAACCACATTCCTTAGAAGTGAAGTTTATTGTTTCCTTTTGTTATATTTTGATTTTCTCTTGCCTCTTTTTTTTTTCCTCAGGACTTGGCATTTAAGAGCCATAATTGAGTTCAGATTTTTAAAATGTGTTTTTCTATTTTGCATGTCATTAAAATAAAATATTAGCTTTCATAGAGTTTCTTTGGAAAGATTTCTGGTATTCTGTGTTCTGGGATGTCTAGAGCATCAATTAAATTTTTAAAGAATAATGGTCATGTGGTGTTATAATTAATGAATATTGATCGTAGAAACTACATTAAGAATCTGTTGTAATTATGTGTTACTCCTTAAACATGCTTAATATATCCAGATTCTATTTATTATTTTGTCACTACATTTGAAATGTGTGCTTTCTTTCCATCAGTGAGCTGAGAGAAATAATTCATTCCCAAGAGGTAGACTAGCTGTGGAAGTTAGTACAGTGGAAGGCAGCTTTTAAAATCACTTGTTCCTAGAGCTCTTTGTCATGTTTTTCTTTGAGATGATATAACTTATGTTTTGGAAATTCTATTTGGATCTGAAACACTGCATGTGAGCCCAGTTAGTAGGTGTGTTCTAAGAGCAAAACTAAATTTATTTTGCAGCTTATCTATTGACTACTCTGTGCAAACACTCTGTAATGAATGTCATTCCTTTCTCCCCCAGCATTCAAAAGGGGCTCTCTGTATTTTGTTTTACTATTGTGCATAGAAAATTCTCTCTTCGATCAGATTATCGTGGAAATGAATTTCACAGTCCTCCATAGAGTTGGGTACAAGGATTTAAGTGCATTTGAATTTTAAATGTGCAAACCTAACATTGTTACTTCTCTTCTAAAAGTTCTCTGTTCTTTGTTGGCTTGCACAGTTTTACTGGGTTACTACGGGAGACTGTTAGGTATCTTACAGAATCTGAGTCGGGCTCCTTTTTCTTAACTGTGATCTAATTGATATTCTGATATTTTCTCTAGATCGAGAGGGATGGTGTTTGGACCGGCAAATTTAGGAGAAGATGCAATTAGAAACTTCATTGCAAAACATCGTTGCAATTCCTGTTGTAGGAAGCTCAAACTCCCGGGTATGGCCCCAGACATTTTTTTTTTCTCTGAATAGATATCTCTTAGAATAGCATGCATGGTAGCTTGGAATTGAGTGGAAAAATTACAATCATATTTTTGTCTCATTAAATTTTAAAGACCTGAGAAGGATGAAAGTATAGTGATTGATTTTAATTTCTGTCAGTCTGTAATCAAATAACATCATGTTAGATGCTCATCCCATGGAACTTTTGAAAGATAATTCCCACTGAGGAAACAGGGTGAGAGTTTGACTCCAGGGCTAGTCTGAAACTCTTTTCTAAGCCTTTCCCACTATCCATAATTTTACTTCTCCTTATTGATTTTCTGGTCACTGGGTTGTATCGTCTAGCATTTCCCTACATTGTCCTTATTTACCTGTCAGACACACCAGTGGGGATTGGGAGGGGGTGACCATGATGGGGTACGAAAGAAACAGCATCTGTCTGTCAAGTCAAAGTGTTCTGGTATTCATTACATCAACCTGTCACTTTAAACACACATTCTGTTATTTCTTTTTTGGAGTTGATATGTGACTCTGTTTCCAGTGGGACCTACATTGTTACCACTACAATTACTTCTAACATAAAAGCAAGCAGCTGAAGGAATCTCCCACAAAGACCTCACTCAGATCAGAGAGTTCTGCCGTGTGATTTTCCTTCATTCCAAGAAGTGATGCTTTTAGTTTGGGTCACTGTGCTTAGGGTTTTGATTTTTCTCCTCCAGTCCAGGCACTAAAATGTGCCTTAAAAATAGGGCATTACTTTTCTACTCCAAGGAACTTTTTACTGCTTATAGCAAGGTGACTTGACCTCCTCCAAATGATTTTTCTTTTTGCCTCAATGTGGAGTAAATTTAGGGGCAAATTTACAAGCTCAGAGAGTCATTCCTAGTCCAGTTAGACAGTAAACAAAGTCTACTCTTGTACTAGGCACCTGTGGTTTTTTTTTTAAAGAAATGCTTTAAATGAATGCTTTTTCATTCATTCATTCTAAAAACTGATATGATAGGCAGCATGGGATATTGGATGGAAGGCTAGCTAGTCTGAAGTCCAGACAACCTGAATTCAAATCCAGCCTTTGACACTTATGGGCATGTGACATTGGGCAAGGGCCTTAACCTCTCAGTGCTGTAGGGAATTGCTTAACATTCTACGTTGCAGAAGAGTTGCTCGAATACATCGGTATAGAGAATTTTCTCACTGGGAATTCTTGGTCAAATGTACTCATCTCAAATGATGTAAAATGCTTTAATCCTGGATTAACTTCAAACAGATATCAAAATAATAATAATAATAAGGATGCAGGAGTAGATAGGAGTCACTGGGATGTAGAGATATGAGAACAAGAGTGGTTGGGGCTGGCGTGGGTATCTTTACTTTAGTGGAAAGGAACTGGACTAAGGTCATCTGCGTTTATGTTAGTACCTTGTTTGCCAGACCATACTGTGTCTTGGTAATTAGACATTTGAAGTCAGCTTCATTTTGAAACTGGCCAGGCCATTCTCCAGAAACTGGGGCCGCTGGATGATGTCTGATCCAGCAAAGAAGAGGATTAAGCCAATGCCTTATGCAGCTTGGTCTCTGAAGACTATTGGTCTGAATTAATCAAAGCAAAGGAAATGGTTTTCTCTATTATACCACTTCACCTCCTGATTTATGTTTGGCAATTTTTTTTTGGTGGGTCTGAAATATTGGACAGTTATCTAACTCTTTAGGCACAATCTGTTTGTTTTTGCTATCCCAGCACATCTAATTGCTAACCTCAAATACTCATATTATCCAGTAATCTTGGCACTTTGACTTTAATAGATATTTTCAGAAAAAAATCAAAACTGTAATTTTTTTTTAAACAAAAGAAGCCAGCACAAGGGTGGCCATCCAAATGGAGCCTTCAGGTTGCCAAACCTCAGATGCACTTAAATTGGTGTTTGCTTGTACTGTAGCAGAGAGAGAGAGCTCAGGCCTTTGAATCTGGAGACCAGGATGACTTGTGGCAAGTCATCTCAGCTCTCCTAGCCTATGTTTCCTTCCTATCTATGAAAAGGAAGTCTAATTTGCACTAGCCATCTCTCAGGATTGTTGTGAGTAAAATGTTTTGCAAACTTTAAAACATAATACCCCTATATGGTTTTTGACCCACACCTATGATTTCATGACATCACAGACTCAGAAAAGAAGTTACTTTAGAGGTCGCTGAGTTTACCTTGCCCTGCCTACCCCACCCCATTTTACAGATAAGAAAAACTGAGGTCCAGGGAGTTTAAGTGGCCTGTCCAGATCCACACAGCCAGTGATTGGGCAGGTCTTCCCAACTCTGAAGCCATCTCAATTCATTATGCCATGCTTCTTGAGTTATTATTATTTTTTAATTTTCTTCCATTCTAGGAGGCACTGCTTTTCATTTGGCTCATTCTGCTTAGTGTTGGTTATTTCTCTAATTCATCCACCAAACTATTTCCTTCAAATATCAGTTCTGTTTTTCTGTTTTGACGAAATTTTTCCTTCTTGTAATATGTTGTTTTATCCTATTATTGAGAGGTAACATGGCATAGTGGAGCTTATTTTAGAGCCAAGAAGGCCATAGTTCTAATCCTGTCTCTGATACATTCTGGGTGTGGGACCTTAGGCAAGTCATTTAACTACTTAGTGACTCTGGCAACTCTCTTTAAGGTAGACTCTATTGATAAGAGGGAGTCTCTTCCTCAGGAATGCCCTCGAGCAATAAAATTAAATCACCTATTTTTGGGGAAAAAACAAAGCCCCAACAACAAATAACAAATCACAATTGTTATTTAGCCCTAAGTTCAATTTGGGCTCACATTCTTGACTCTGCCATCCAAAGATATTATTGAAAGTGCCCTATTTCTTGCTAACTCTGTCAAGTAATCCTCTGTCCTTGAGAAGGCAAGCCTCAGAACCAGTTCTGGATGAATCAGAGTAAGGACACACTGAGATGTTCCTTGCAGTCTGTGATGGGGAATCACACTGAAGTTGGGCTTGTTAAATTTGTGGCTTCGGACTGATTCCTAGGGGAGGAGCCTTAGTTACTTGCTGAACCTGACTCAACCAGGTGAATAGCTAGCTTGCCTTTGAGGTTTTTATGTATAACCATTTGACTCATCTTCTCTCCACAGATCTCAGAAGGAATGACTACAGCCCTGTGAGAATCAGTTCTACTTTTAATCTCCAGAAAGAAATAGAATCAACCAAAGGGACTGAGGTAGAAGAGGGTGCTGGTGACCCCAGAGGAGATCTCACACGTTTATGATGGAAAGGAAGAAGGAAAAGGATCAGTGCTGGTCCTCTGAACCCTTGCACAAGCTCCTCGTTAGACACCTTTGATACTTGTGTATATTCTATTGCACATTAGGTACTGGCTCTAGGACTCAGTTTCTCAGATGTGTCTTTCATCTATGCCAACAACCCGGTGGATGCCTGAAGTGTGGACTCCTATAGTTTTTCACCCTCTGTGCATTAGCGTTTTTCATGTATTCTTAATTCCCATGTCTGTGAAAAGACAATTGCAAGGCATATCGGAATGTAGTTCATGTATACCTCTGTTCCTTTGTTGGTCACTTGAAACCTTTATAGTTAAATGGTGGATAGCCAAGAACCAGTGGGCTTTGTTTAGTTGATTTTCTGGCTTTTTATTTTTTTTAAAGACCAAATTTCAAAACTGTTACTTAAAAGTTCCCTTATTATATTGAATTCAATGATACTTTTCGAGATATTTGTAGTTTTTCCAGGAATTATTTGGTTATGATCATGTCATCTGTTTACAAACAATAACACATATTTTATAGAATAAGATTCTGTATTTTCTACAATGCAAAAAAACAAAACAAAACCCAACAACCCCTAGGCAACTTTCCCAGTTATAGTCTATATGCTTACTCTCTAACTGCCAAACTTTAATTCAGGTTACTCTTGAAAGCTAAAATATGCAAATAACTCACATACCTTTTTACAAAAGTATGAAACTAATTTATCAAGAGGAAATGAAGTTTTCATTTCTGTTATTCTTGTTGAGGAAAGCAAATGTCCTCAAGATTCCAAATACATAACAATGATAAAAGAACGTGCAAAGGTGTGGTTTACATACTTAACTTTGGGTCTCAGCAATCACTTCATTTCATTTAAAGGTAGAGTCTTATAATATATGCTCTAAGCATTCTGTCTTTGGGGTACTATTGCTAGACTTGATATTTGATGTTCTCAGATTAATACTTTAGTACAAAATTTGACAAAGAAGAAAAGTATTTTCTTTAGCACTATGAATATTGCTGGTATTTATAAAAACAATCTGTGCGTAAATTTGGTTTCCTATTGTGAGCCAATTTTTATATTTTGGTTTAAGATCTATTAACGAAGTCAACAGTCTGACATTTGCCTAATTTACAGTTTAATTAAGAAGATTATATTAGACTAGTCAAAGGAGAATCTTCTAAACAATTTTTTTTTTGAAGGGAGAAGGCAAGGCAATTGGGGTTAAGTGAGGTGCCCAAAGTCACAAAGCTAGTAAATGTAAAGTGTCTGAGACTGGATTTGAACTCAAATCCTTCTGACTCCAAGACTGGTACTCTACTCACTGTGCTACCTACCTGCCCCAAAACAATTTTTAAATAAAAAATAATTGTCAGGGTACTTCATCTAGCGTTCTTTACAAGTACAGTATTTTTCCAAAGTATAAGTTATTTCAGTTGGATCATCGGTGACAGTGAGAATGGCAAAAGATGCCCTATTGTCTTTCTGAGTAGAAAGGAGGTTAATTTACAGAGGCTTCTAAAGTCACCACTACACATAGTAGACTTGATTGCTCTCAGTTACTTATAACGCATACTGTGACATCACATATTTAAGAAGTTTTCTGTAGTCAGCTTACAAGGTGTTTCTTCCCAAGAAATTGAACTTTTCCGTCAAATGCACTTGATCAAACTGGTGAATTTGGTTCATAAAATGTATTTATATATAAGTCACAGACATCACTAAAGGAATTCTTTATCCCATCTTTCTTGTCTTGCATCATGAAGCATAATAAATCTTACACGGCCTGTGGTGGCAAAAGCAGAAACAAACCATTCTTTGAATTTGTCCACAGTTTTCAGGTACATATTGGTGGCCACTGTTTTCATCTACTAGGTCAAGGACTGCATGAGCTGGTTCAGAGGAGGATAATCAGATAGTGTGAAGGAGGCTGTACCTGCATTGACGGCACCCAACACCCTCCTTCCTCAGTCAGGTCTCCAGTAATTTTCTTAAATAAGTGTTCTCCACCCGGCTGCTCATCATGAACGGTTATTGTATTTATGTATATAGGTACAGAAGGCAGATCTGTAGGCATGAACTCCTCCCTCCTCTCCAGAACACAGGAGTGTGTGTGTGTGTGTGTGTGTGTGTGTGTGTGTGTGTGTACTGACAAAGGGGGAACAGAGAGGAAACTGGAGTACTATTTGCATGGATTGTAGGACACCGCTGATGCACAGACTGATTAGAAATTTAAAGCCCTGCTGAAACCTGGATAGTCTCAAGGTGTTGCTTCTGCACTGCACGATACCAGGAGATTTCTGGTTTATCAGGAAGGAGGGAGAGGGTAAATGGAAAACAGATTCATTTGTGCCTCGTTCTGAGTACAAAAATAAACTGGATTGGAAAATACTACAGTTGTTTTTCCCTCCTCTGAGTTCGGAGTGGGGGAGGGATGTCGGATAGATAAGGGAAGGTTTACTAAATGCCTGTCAAACACCTGTCCCTTTGCTAGTTTCTGGTACCCCACATGTAGTGTCGTTATGGGGGAAATAACTGTGTGTTCAGTCCAAGGGGTGAAGATCTGACTTCTGGGTGAAAATAATAAAGCAACATGGTATTAAAGAGAGGACTGTTTATATTTTTAAAGTACACCCCAAGAACATGCAGTCATGAAGACAAAATGCAGTACGACACAAAGGAAAAAAAAAATCTGAAAGCCAAATTACACAAAGTGGTTTTGAGATCAGGAGACTTTGCTAATATTCCCTAGACCAAATTTCCCTGGACATGCTTTTTTCAGAACAAACTGTGTGTATAGATGGTAGATACTGAGCTAGGGAGTGGTACTCTGGAAAGGGCAGGACTTATAAGTCAGAGGACATTGTTGTGGTTATTGCAGTCATGTCCAGCTCTTTGTGACCCCATTTGGGGTTTTCTTGGCAAAGATACTGGAGGGGTTTACCATTTTCTTCAGCTCATTTTACAGATGAAAAAACTGAGGCAAACAGGGTTAAGTGACTAGCCCAAGGTCATACAAATTTGAACTGAGGTCTTCCTGAATCCATGCCCAGTGCTGTATGCACTGTGCTACCTAGCTTCTTCAAGAAGAGCTAGGTCCAAATACTACATCTGATACTTACTGTGTGTCCTTGGGAAAATTACTGAAACCTTCCTGTGCCTCAGTTTCCTCAACTGTGAAATGAAGTCAGACTAGATGGTCTCTGAAATCTTTTCCAGCTCTCAGTCTATGATCTTAAAGAAGGAAGATCATGAAAATCTGGCCTCCATTTAAAATGTTAGCTTCAATGACTGTGAATCTCTTGGGTTTGGAAATCTCTAGGTTATCTTTATCCTTGGCTCTTAGCTTAGCTGATTTTCTGTGGAACACTGATTTTTCAGTACTTGATCCTTCCAGCATGACACTGGATTTGGAGTCAGGAAGACCAGAGTTTAAAACCCAACTCTGACACTAACTGGCTGTGTGACCCTGGGCATGTCACATACCCTCCTGGGGTCTTGGTTTCTGTATCTGTAAAATGGGTAAGTAAACTTCAGGGTCCCTTCCAGCTCTAAATCTATGATCCAATGAATTCTTACCCTGGAAGAGTGAAGATACTATGTATACAGAGATATTTGCCATTTATACTATTCTGGATGATTCTGTATGAGTCAGGAATGGCATTTTCTCCTATATGCCTTTTGGCTGGTCACAGATGGCATTTTAGTGGATTTTCATAAGGAGATAAGGAGGGTAAAGGCTATGCAGGGAGAAGATCTCTGCCAAAATATTCTTTTTTCCCCCTTAGGATTTATATGTTTGACTAGTTTGGAAAATCTATAAAGGATTGGATGCTTCTCATTCTGTGCTTGGTGCTCTCAACTGTCAAGCTAGAGACAGAAACCTCGAGAAGATGAAATCTGAAGATAAATACAGACTGATTCCACACTTTTGTTTATGCTCTTTTTTGAGGGGTGAAGGCAGGGCATTTGGGGTTAAGTGACTTGCCCAAGGTCACACAGCTAGTAAGTGTTAAGTATCTGAGGATGTATTTGAACTTAGGTCCTCCTGACTCCAGGACTAGTGTTCTATTAGTTGCTCCACCTAGCCCTCCCTGTTGTTTTTTAAACAAAGTTAATAGAGTTAGATTTTTGTTTGTTTGTTTGTTTGTTTTGGAGGGGAAAATGTAGGGCAATTGGGGTTAAGTGACTTGCCCAACGTCACATGGCTAATTTTTATGTGTGTGTTAAGTGTCTAAGGTTGGATTTCAACTCAGGTCCTCCTGACTCCAGTGCTGGCGCTCTATTCACTATGCCACCTAGCCGCCTGCATTGGATTTTTTAAAGGGGATTTTTTAAAATTGTGGGGACTGACAATGTGCAGTTTTCTGAGCCCCAGGAAGATCTACTTTGGGGGATTGATTTATATTAGTAAATTAAGTTATGTGCCTGTCACTTCTATCATCAAATAACACTTTTCTCCTTAAAGGCCGTGTAACCCCCTTAGTTTCTATTTAGGTCAGTAGTTCTTTATGCCAAGACAAGATTTTGCATCAAGTTTGCCAAATGCTGATATCTGTGTGAAAGGCAAACAGGGCCACTAAACCAGACCTAAGAATCCCTGAAAGCACATATCGACTTAGAGAACCACCTACTGATGTTATCTATGTTTCATTGTATTTTTGTTTATTTTGTTAATTCCCAATTACATTTTAATTTGGTCCTGGCCTTGGGAGTGTTGTGGGCCTCGGGGGCCCTGCAGGCTGCCTGCTTGATACCTCTGCTCTAAACAAGTCCTTAAAATGATAAGTTGGAAAAAAGCTGCTGATGTACCTGAAGGAAGGTTGGGGTTCCCTGTGCCAATGAAGTCACTGGTCTGGTCCTTCTCCCACTGTCTTATGAACCAAATTTGCAGCTAGTTCCTAGTTTCTTTATCTACCGTAGCATTGATAATGCCACACCACAGTTTTTTTTTCACTCTCCACAGCCTTGAAATAGGATGTTAATTCCCCAGAAGCCCTCTAGAAATCATCATCACTTTATTCCTCTGAAAAAGGAGATGGATTGAAAAGTCATTTGAAAGATGGGGCGTTATCAAGATACAGTACTATTTTTTTTTTGACTCGCATCTCTCCGAAGCATGAGAAAGGCAGAATTATTCTCAGAGGTTGGGATTTGAAAGCTGTGTGTTTACCTCTTTGAAGTCTTGGTATTTAATTTTCTGTAGTCATTTCTTGGGCAATTTTCTAAGAAACTCATTGAAGCTAATTTATCATAAGTTAAAGTCAAATGACAGAAAGGATTTTTTTCCCCTTAACAACATTCTATTCCACTGAGGTTAGCTTCTGAAGAAAAATGAGACTTAAAGAGTATTTCAGATCTCTTACAACATGGGTGAATGCATGGAATAGAAAGGGATCTGGAAACCACACTGATTTAGTGTTTGGCATATAGGAAATTATCATGTGATCTTTCTTCAGACTCCCTGATGTGCTGATAGAACTTTGCATTTTTATGATGTGAAAAGCCTTCCTTGAAAATAATTAGATAAATTCCTTAATATTTCAAGGAGGACTAGTTTTGTACTTAGAGCAATGGAAGTCAGAAGCCTTGGTCTCTCCTCCTACTTCTTTGTCAGTCTTTTGGGGATAATTGTATAATTCACTTAACCTTTCTGTTCCTTCCAACTGTGAAATGCAGAAAATAATACTTCTTCAAATGAAGGGTGAGGAATAATGAAATAACAGTTGTAAAAATCCTTTGAACTTCATTTTAAAGGCATTTCATAAGCATAATATGCAGGTCAATAAATAATAAAGAATTTTCATGTTTTGATATTATATTATTTATTAACAATACTCTAGTCTAATGTCAGCTCTTTGAGACTCAGGAAGGTCTTACTTTTGTGTTCATAACTTCAGCGTCTTCTCACCGTGCCTAACACATGGTAGGCACTTAAATAATTTTTTAATTGATTGGATATTTCTAGGAGTTGTGTCTTTTTTCCTCTCAGATTTTCTAAGTATGAATAGATCCAAACTCCAGCTCCCAGTTCATTCAGATGATCCTGACAGTCTAGAGAGCCTTGCTTTACTGAATTAATGTGTCTTCAGTCATTGTGCTGGGCCATTTTGGCATAACAAAAGAAAATTCTTGGGCTGTTATAGTACACCAGTGTTCCTTGCGTTCCTTCATGCCCTTTTAACCAGAAGGTTGAGAGCGGCAGCCATAGTGGAGATAGGTGGAAGAACAGATGAATATGTGTGTTTAATGTGGACGAGAGGAGGAAACGCATGGGTATTGGCTGGGTTGTATTCCACTGACTGCCTGGTTAAGGTTGAAGGTGTGTCAAACTGAAAAAGCCTACAAGATAAATGTGGGCAAAACAGTTGAATTATGACAGCTCATAGATATTTTTTGTTGAAGTAATTGATTACATTTGGATTTGTTTTTCTTAAATCACCAAAGCCAAAGTGGAGCAGTGCTATTAAGTCTGTAAGCCAGGACAAATCATAAGTAGATATGGAATTCCATTAGCCGTTAAGCAAGAGGTAGCATGGTGTACTATGTGGAAAGAATCCTGGATTTGGACTTACAAACCTGATTTTGAATATGAGCTCAGCCGCTTAGTACCTCTATGTACTTGATTGTGTTATTTGACTCTTTCAGGGCTTCAGTCTTTTCATTTTTAAAACGGAGGGGATGGATGAGATGATTGAGTTCCTTTCTAGCTCTGAACCTCATTTTTAGACATTGTGTAAGTGAAACCAGTCTTACCTCTGGAGTCAAAGGAGCTGGCAAGGTCATGGTGCTGCCTAACAGCATCTCTGAAGTGATTATCTCTAGAGCAGATGTGGGGAACCTGTGGCCTCAAGGCCAGATGTGGCCCTGTAGGTCTTCAAATGTTGTCCTTTGACTGAATCCAAACTTCACAGAACAAATCCCATTAACGAAAGGATTTGTTCTGTAAAACTTGAAGTCAATCAAAAGGCCACTTCCAAGGACCTAAGAAGGCTACATGTGGCCTGGAGGCCACAAGTTCCCCACCCTTGACCTTCCTTCTAAGGAAGACAGTTTTGTGGACCATTCTCTCTTAGTACCATCATGAAGTATATAAAAGACTAAGTTCCCTTGTGATCTGTCTTTGTTCTATACATTAGTTTTCTGGGGTAGCTGTCTGAGTACAAGCCCTTTCATTTAGAACATCTTCCCCACTTGTATTTTTTATAGCTTTCTGAACAATTCATGTATCAACCATCAAAGGCATACTTGAAGTTTGGTAAGATATATTACATACATTTTTCCAATTCTCGATCCAAGCAGCATAATGTATTTGTCGTACAAATGTTTGTAGGTATAGACAGATTACAATTTTTTATGGTAATGTACCAAATTGCAGAGTCTCCTAAATAAGGCTAATAACTACTCATAGAAGTTTGATCTAATTATCCATTCTTGAAAAGTCAAGTGATAAAGAATGAATGTTTACCGACTACGACATGAAGTTGGATAGATAACCCATTGTTTTGGTCTATTAGTAGTACAGACTCGTAGACAATGAGCTAGGCTTAGAATTTAGCAGGAGAAAGGGGATGAATTGCTCTTGAGAAATTATGCAGCACATTTTTCCACATGTATGCATCTTCTCTTTGAAACTGAGGTCCAATTCTTTAACAATATTCTTTCTGGCACATAATAGGAGCTTAATTAGTGCTTGATTAATCGATTCTGATGATGCTATATGACTGAATCATGGAATATCATTGTTTATGAAGAATTAATGTTATGGATCACCCAAAGTGTGATGGAGAAGGGGAGAGAGAGAGAGAGAGAGAGAGAGAGAGAGAGAGAGAGAGAAAGAGAAAGAGAGAGAGAGAGAGAGAGAGAGAGGGAGAGAGGGAGAGAGAGAGACTTAGACTGTCATACATTACCAACCAACAATTGTATAGAAGTACAATAATTGATGGTATCCAAAATGTAGACTTGAAAAGAAGTTAGAATTGTTATATAGCAAGAATTAAGGTTAACTGATGGGCAGTTGTTAGTGCTATCGGTATTTCTGCAATATAAGGCTAATTAGATGAACCCCCCCCCCCCCCATTATCTCAGGCAGGTCCAATTTTGGGGGATTTATGGTAAGATGAACACAAGACTGGCACAAGTTGAAAAGCAAGGATGGATCATGGATGTACATAGAGTAGCTGATAAAATCATGGACCCTTTGAAGTAACAGAGTAATGAATGTTCTAGGTACTCCAGAAATATAATATGGAGGAAAAATTTCAGATCTTAGCATGTGAGAGTTGTAAGCAGCCTTTAAGCTCATCCAGTCTCACTCATTTCATTGTGCAGACGATGAAACTGACGCTCAAAAAGTTGAAGCAACTTCTCCAAGTTCACATAACTAGTTAAGTGACAGAACTAGGTTTGTAATTTAGGTCTTGACTTCCAGGCCAGTGCCATTGTTTCTAGTTACCATCATTTCTAAAATCATTCGACTGGAGGGGGATCTTAAAGAAAACTTTTGCTTTCTTTCCTAAAAATCTTTCCTTGTTTTTTGGGGGTAAACTCTCTCGGCACCACATGAGTAGATTTTAAATTGGCAAGCTTTGATGCTCTTCCCGTTTAGATGGGCCAAGTGAGATTTAATCAGCTATGACCTTCAAAGGGGATAAACCCTTAGAACTGTGATTTCAGAATTCGACTTCATGAAGAGACTATGAGACATTTGCACAGTGATGGTATAAATCAAAGTCTTTAAGAATTCTGTTTGCTCTTTTCTATAATGGCATAAAAAGTAACTATTTACATATCATATTTGGGGCAACCTTTAAATACTATAACCAGTCTGATTCCATATTATTCTTCATACATGTTCCATTCCAGTCAAACTGGTGTCCTACCATTCAGTTCCTACCATTTCCTCCTGGTGTCACACCATTCAATCTCCTGCCTCCACACCTTTGCCCAGGCAGTCCTCCATTCCTGGAATTCATTGCCTCTTCACCTCTGCCTTGTAGGATTACTATTTCTGCTATCATTCTGTGTTGTCATAAACCTTCTTGTCTTTTCTGTGTGATATGTCTTGATTTTTTTCAGAAAACAATTTTAGCTCTTTAAAGCCCAGGAGATCTATAGTTGAGAAGCAAAGTAAAGTGAGTAGATTTAAAGTCCTTTTCAACAACGAAACAAAATATCAATAATTTCTTTGGTTGGCATGGATTAGAAGAGTATTTTTTCATATCTTTGGGGATATTTAAGGTATTTCACTTTAATTTAGGAGTGCTTTTTAAAGTTTGGAAAGCACTTTATATATATGTTTTCTCATTTGATCCTCCCATCCTGGAAGAAAGATCTTATTGCCATTTTACAGATAAGGAAACTGAGGCTGACAAGGGTAAAATGACTTGCCCAGGATCACATCACTAGTAGGTATCTAAGGCAAGATTTGAACTCGAGTATTCCTAAG
This sequence comes from Pseudocheirus occidentalis, assembly GCA_028646575.1. Classification (NCBI taxonomy): domain Eukaryota; kingdom Metazoa; phylum Chordata; class Mammalia; order Diprotodontia; family Pseudocheiridae; genus Pseudocheirus; species Pseudocheirus occidentalis. The sequence goes on from JAQQSW010000112.1 coordinate 14,140, forward strand.
TTCAAGTCCAGTGCTCTATTTGCTATACCACCTAGTTTCTCCTCTCTCCCCCACTTCTTCTCTGAACCCAAAAAACTTGCAGACCTTATTAATGATTTTTCTTTTCAATTTTCTATAAAACAAATAGCCTTTCTGCAGTATCATTATTTTTCAGTGGCTAATTTAGTATAACCCTCCCCTCACCCCCAAGAGAAATATAAATGGGATGAGGGACTGTTAGTTTGGGGAGATTTATAAGAAGCATGAGTAATATATCTTTCTTCCCTGCTGTCTGCTCGACTCCCCACCAGCCCCCACATCTTCCCCACCATCCCTCCAAGCAACATCATGTGAAATCAAACGTTCACCGTCCTCCTTTCTAAATTGGATACAACCCAGCTAGCAGGCAAATAAGCAGTGATGTAAGGGTGACTATTTACACAGGAAGCCTATTAATATACTGTACAAATGAGGTTCCTGTGGAGAGTGTTAATTCATTTCCTACACTGAGTGACCATGATCACTATACATTTTCACCATGTCAATAGTTAAGTTTGAGGCAAGAGACTGGTTGAGTCTTGTGCGTACTCCAGTTCTAAATCCAATGATCCTCTGAAAGAAAAGATTTCAAATTTATTGCAACTGACTTTTCAGTTGGTTATTGAAGACCTTAACAGATGCCCTCATTTCACAGCATATGAAATCATAGTGAATAAGCATTTAGGAAGCACTCACTATGGCCCAGGCACTGTGCTAAATGCTGGGGATATAAAGAAAGGTAAAAGACAGTGCCTGACCTCAAGGAGCTTACACTCTAACAGGAGAGACAAAAGGCAAGCAAATATGTAAAAAGAAGCTATGTACAGGATAAATAGGAAATAAGAGGGAAGGCACTGAAATTAAAAGGGGGTGGGGTAATCCTCCTATAGAAGACGGGATTTTCACTGAGCCTTGAAGGGATCCAGGGAAGTCAGAGAAGTAGGTGGAGCTGAAAAGTAAACACATTCCAAGCACGGAGGACTGCTAGAGAAAATGTCCAGGGCCAAGAGAGAGTATCTTGTCCTGGAACAGCCCTGAGGCCAATACCATGGGACTGAAGAGTATATGGCATGGACTGGAAAAGTCACAAGAAGAGGCTAGATTTTGAAAGACCTGAATGTCAAACAGGATTTTGTATTTGATTCTGGAGATGACAAGGAACCTCTGGTGTTTACTGAATCGGGATTGGCATGGTAGGACCTATATGCTAGGAAAATCTCTTTAGTGGCTGAACGAACTAGAGATGGGGAGAGACTTGTGGCAGGTGAACCTGCAAGAAGGTTATTGGTGACATCAGAGGAGAGAAGGAAGCACGTCTGAGAGGCGTTGCAAAGGTGAAATTGACAGACCTTCTCTATAGATTGGATATGGGTGTGGAGTAGAGTTAGTAAGGGGTCAAGGATGGCACCTACGTTGTGAGTCTGAGGTTCTGGGAAGATGAGAATGTCCTCAACAGTAATAGATCATTTTAGAGGGGAGAGGGAGGCTTTAGGGGCAAAGATAATGAGTTTCAGACACAATGAATTTAAGATATCTAATGGACATTTAATTTGTCAGTTGGAGATGAAAGTTTGGAGATCAGTAGAGAGGATATGTCAGGATAGGAAGATCTGAATATAATCTTGGTAGATATGATCATTAATCCATTACAACTAATGAGATCTCTTAGTAAAGTCGTATAGAGGGAGAAAAGAAGGTGGCCCAGGACAGAACCCTGTAGAACACTTACAGATAGAAGATGTCACCTGGAGGAGGATCCAAGACAGGAGACTGAGAAAGAGATGCAGGGGAGAGTGGTGTCCTAAAATACAGTGTTAAAGAAACGAGAGTAATAACAGTGTCAGAAGTGAAGAGAGGTCAAGTGGAATGAGGACTAAAAGAAGGCCACTGGATTTGGCAATAAAAGATCGTTGATGACTTCAAAGAGAGCAATTTCCATGGAATGATGATGCTGGAAGCCAAATTATAATGATTAAGAAGAGAGTAAGAGTGGAGAAAATGAAGACACCTTATGGCCTTCTCATGGAGTTTAACCACAAAAGGCAGAGGAAGAAAGGAAAGAAAAAGGAGGAAAAGTGATTCGGGACCTAGGATCGTTGCTCTAAAGCCAGAAGGGACCTCAAAGGCCATCCAGTCCATCTTTCCCCTATTGTATACAAGAAACTGAAGCAGGCAAAGAAATTAAAGTGACTTGTCCAAAGTCATATAGGTATTAAGCAGCAGAGGTTAGGTTTGAATACAAGTCCTTTGACTCCACAATGAATGCTCTTTCCAACATAGCTTGCTATTTTTATTATAAAGTATGATGTAGATAAGAGCTATTTATTATAGAGCAGAAAATGATTGTCCAGGGTCAGTATAGTCATTCTTCTGAGGAAATGTTCTTATGTACAATTTTTCAAGTATTTTTTTAAATGAAGGCTTTTGAAGAATGTCTGTTAGGGAGGCAGAGCCAAGACGGCGGAGTAGAAACAGGACTTCCATATGACTTTGGCTTCTACCTCCTCCAATACATTTAAAAAAATGGCTCTAAACAAACTTTAGACATACAGAACCAACAAAGTGACAGAAAAAAAATCTCCCACTGAAGGAAGTCCAGCAGGCCGGCAGGAAGGGTCCATCACAGCAGGTTGGTAACTGAGGGCAGTCCCACGTGAGCTGCAGTTTTAGTCCCAGGGCAGCCCCAACCAGCCACAGCTGGAGCAGACTTCACTAGGTAAATCACCAGCAGCTGTAGCAGTTTCCAGACTTCTCAATCTACAAATGCCAAAGACAAAGTAAAAGATTAGTGTGGAATGTTTTTGGAGCATGGGGAGTGAAGTCCAGCTGCTACCTCCAAAGGCAGAAGCAGCAGAGGTGCAGCAGCTGTGTGGTGTGTCTACTTCACAGCTCCTGGCCTGCAGATTGTAGGGGAGTCAAGTGACCATTCAGAGGTTAATCACTCTTGCTTTGACCTGCTTGGATCTGGATTGCAGTCTTGGGTGGTGGTCCTGGGGTGTGTGACTAGTGAGCCAGAGTGTGTGGGGGCTATAGAGACAGCGCCCTCCTAATAGCTCCGGCAGCTGCAAAAACCCCAGAGATTTGGGACATATCTCTATCCATTCTGGAAGCAGAGTTCTACCATGGCAAAGAGCTCAAAAGTCAAGTAATTGGCTGCCATTATGAGCAAGCACAGGAAGAACAAACAGATGATAAAATTCTTTTTTAGGGACAAAAAAAGGTCAAGGCATGGAGCGGGAGGAAGACAGTGAAGTCAGAACTCCATCATCAAAAGCCTCCAAGAAAAATATGAACTGGTTACAAGCCATGGCGCAGCTCAAGAAGGATTTTGAAAATCAAGTAAGAGAAGTGGAGGAAAAATTGGGGAGAAAAATGAGAAAGATGCAAGAAAATAATGAAAAGCAAGTCAACAACTTGTTAAAGGAGACCCAAAAATACACTGAAGAAAATAACACCTTAAAAAACAGACTAACTCAAATGGCAAAAGAGGCCCAAAAAACCAATGAGGAGAAGAATGCTTTAAAAAGATGAATTTTCCAGATGGAAAAGAAATTTTGAAAACACACTGAAGAGAATAACTCCTTCAAAATTAGATTGGAGCAATTGGAAGCTAATGACTTTA
>JAQQSW010000112.1:18279-43279 GCA_028646575.1 Pseudocheirus occidentalis
AAAAAGGCAAGAGAAAACTGTGACAATGGAGGGGAAAAGCAGGAAGGTGAAAGGGAATGGGACAACCTAATTCTCACTGAATTTGGCCTAAGGAGGGAATAATATACATACTCAAGGCATCTTACCCTACAGTAAACTAGGCGGGTAGGGGATAAGAGAGGGGATGATAGAAGGGAAGGCAGATTGGGGTAGAGGGTAGTTAGAAACAAACATTTTCAAAAAAGGATAGGGTCAAAGGAGAGAATAGAATAAGTGCGGGAGGGGATAGGATGGCAGGAAATATAGTCTTTCGCAATATAACTACTACGGAAATGAATTGGGTAACTACACACATACACCCTATATTGAATTGCTTATCTTCCCAGTGGGGGTGGGTGAGGAGGAAAGAAGGGAAAAAAATATAGAACTCAAAATTTTAAAAACAAATGTGGTTTTTTTTTAATGTGTTTTTTACACACAACTGGGAAATAAGATATACAGGCACTGGGGTATAGAAAGCCATTTTGCCCTACTATCAAGTTAAGGGGGTGGTGGGGGAAGATATAGGAGAGAACAGATTAGGGGAAAGGGTATTCAGTTGGCTTGATATTTGGGGGTGGGGATAGGGGAAAGACAGAGAAAAATTGTGACTCAAAATCTTGTAGAAATGAATGTTGAAAGCTAAAAATAAATTAATTAATTAAAAACTTAAAAAAAAAAGACTTCTTTATCTCTTCTTCCCTAAGGAGACTATCACTTAGGAAAGTGAAGTACAGTTGTGTGCACTCTGAACTTGAAACAACTGAGGCTAAGTTAGAAACATATAACTAATGAGTGACAGGACCCATCTGGGTTGACCCAGAGGAAGATCCTGAATATTCAGGGATGTGTTTGCCCAGAGGTGGTGCCTTAACAACAGCATCAACAGAGCAGAAATGCAAGATTAACCAGTAAGGATCTAGACGTCAAAATTCCTGGTATCCCTAGGAGCATAATTAACAGAGAGACTATTTAATAGAGTCAGAGAAAAATTTAAGTTAAAGTATTTAGGCTCATTCCAAGCCTAAGAGTGAAGTCATAGGTCAATCAAGGAAGATAAACAGATTAAGATCAAATGGATGAAAAGACACTAGATTTTCAGTGAGTCCACAGAGCTGCCCTTTCCCCCTGTCAGTCACAGTCATAGCCAAATCTCCCTGCTGTTCTTGGCTCCAAGGTCAGCCCTCCATCCACTATGTCATGCTTTCTCTTCACCTTGCACATGTGTAGTAGGTATTTTAAAATGCTTATAAAATTTATTTGAATTGAACTTCAGGTCTGGTCAGTCCATTTAACTAGCTGGTTGAGATAAGAATCAGGTTTAGTACAATCATGTGGTTCTGTTTGAGTTTGGAGGATTGGGGGACAGGGCAGGTAAGGAATACCTCCAAACCCTTCCATCTTTGTCCAGTATAAAAGATCTTACGTAATTGTTGGTACTGAATAGAAGGTGCTCCTCAGTCTCCAATTGGCATTGGCAACTGGTGGTAATCTGCTTACAACAGAGAGAGAAATGTCTCCCTTCTATGTGGAGAGTAGTGTCTGAATTGTGTCCACCACCACCACCACTACCCCCAGAATTACTGGAAATAGTACAAAGGGATGATATAAAAAATAAGGAGTTCATAGTGTTTTCTTAGCCAAACCTGCAGGTGTCAGATCTCACTAGTCACTGGTTCCACACTTAGTCTACACTACCTGCTACTAAAACTACTGCTGGTGGTACTTGTTTTTGCTAGGTAAGGTTCTAGCCAGAGATGGGGAACTTGCAGTCTTAAGGTCATATGTGGCCTTATAGGTCCTTAGGCACAGCCTTTTGACTTGAGTCCGAGTTTTATCCAACAAATGCATTTATTAAAGGAATTTCCTCTATGAAGCTGGGATTCAATGAGAGAGCTGCACCTGAAGACCTAGAGAGTCACATGTGGCCTCGAGGGAGCAGCTTTTACACTCACGTATCTAGCCTAAGAATTTCCCAGAACACCATAATTAGTATCTAGGAAGAGTATTAAATGGTTTCAGAACCTCAACATTACAGATGGAAACCAGTGGCTTAGAGACAACACCATGGCCTCATAGAAACTTTAGATTCAGGATGGATTTCTTTATTTGGTGTGGGCGTTATGGTAGATGGGAGACTGGGGCTGTTGGGTAGAAGATTATTGCAATAGTCTCTTCACTGGCCTCCTTGTTTCTCCTAGTTATTCCCTCCATGCCGCCTTTTCTTTCGCTGTGTTTTCTTACATTTCACAGATATTTTATCTTTTTCTAAATTAAAGGTTTGTAGCAATCCAGCATCAAACAAGTCTATCAGTGTCATTTCCCAACAACATGTGCTCCCATCATGTCTCTGCGTCTCATTGTGGCAATTCTCACAATATTTCAAACTTCATTATCATTATAATACCTGTTATGGTGACCTGTGATCAGTGATCTTTGGTGTTACTATTGTCATTGTTTTAGGGAGTCACTAATCGCACCCATATAAGACAGTGAACTCAATCAATAAATGTTTTGTGTGTTATGTCTGTTCCCCATCTCTCTCCCTCTCAGGAGAACAACAATATTGAAATTAGGCCAATTAATAACCCTACAATGATATCTAAGTGTTCAAGCAAAAGAAAAAGTCAATCAATGAGGCAAATTTCACTGTCTTGTTTTAAGAAATCACTACAGCCACTCCAACCTTCAGCAACCACCACCGTGATCGATCAGCAGTCACCACCACCCTGATCGATCAGCAGTCTCCAACACTGAGGCAAGACCCTCTACCAGCAAAAAGATAATGACCCACTCAAGGCTCAGATTGTAGTGAGCATTTTTTAGCAATATTTTTTAAATGAATGCATGTGCGTTGTTTTTTTTAGACATAATACTGTGGCAAACTTAATAGATGACAGTATAATATAAACATAACTTTTATATGCGCTGAGAAACAAAAAAATTGATGTCACTCATTTGACTGTGATAGAATACTCACCTTATTGTGGTGGTCTAGAACAGAACCTGCAATATCTCCAAAGTATGTATATCCTACACAATTCTCCCGAAGTGATTTTCCTTAAATGCCTATCTGACAATGTCGCTTCCTTAATCAACTACAGTGGTTCCCTATTGCCTCTAAGATAAGACATAAACTCTTCTGTTTAGCTTTTAAAGCCTTTCACAACCTAACTCCGATCTAGTTTTCCAGTAGGAGACATGACTTGCCTTCCCACATTCTTTGACTGTATTGGTAGTCCCTCAGTTGTGCTCCCTCTACACCTCTACTTCACAGAATCCCCTTCTTCCTTCAAGACACAGCTTCTACATGAGACCTTTCCTTATCTCAACTCCTTGTGCCCTCCCTTCTCAAACTACTTTAGAGTTAACCCCTTTGTATTTATTCTCTTTATATTTATTCTGCTTCCTCCATTAGTATGGACATAAATTGCTTTCAAATAGGTAGTTTCATTCACTGTATTTGTATCCCCAGTGCCTAGAACAGTGCCTGACATACAATAAACACTTAAATACTTGTTGATTGATTGAGTCAAATGAGGGAGGGAGAGAGTCAAGGCAGTGCATTGAGAATTTTAAGCTCCAATATGTAAGAAGCATAGTAGAAGCTACAGTCTAGATACACTGCTGGTTGAGAGTGGAGGAAGTTCTGAGTGATTTCTATCTAAGCCAATGCATCCCTAAAAAGATCAAACAAGTGTTAAGTTATGAGTGTAAGTAGATTCCTGCATAAATCTAAACCCTGGATTTATGGACTCACAACATTAGATTGAAAAGGACTGCAACAGCCATCTACTCCAACCCATATTCTCCCCACCCCCAAAAAATATCCCCACTGCAATACAGTCAACTTTTGGTCATCCAGCTTCTTCCTGAAGAAGGAAAACCTATCACCCCTATTCCACTCCAAGATAGCTTTGATTGTTAGGAAATGTTTCCCTACATTGAACCTGAACTTGAATCTTTGCAACTTCACCCAAAGCTCAGAAGATTTATAGTCTAATAGAGTTACTTACTTATCCTAGATATGGTGGATCTGGTGTTTGTATTAAATAAATATGTATATAACTATATATATATAGTTATATATATGTATATAAATATATATGTATAAATAGATGTATGTATATAAAGAAATATAAATATGACTTAGAAAACCTGCAGGAATGCCTTGAATTGGTCAAACACTGGGTAATCCTCATGCTTTTAGAGGTCAGCCAACAGTTAATCCACAAGACCAAAAAAGCCACTAAGGTGCAATTTGCCAGCACTTCTATGGGTGGGTCTCTGGAAACAACTCCACTTGAGCCAGGATGCTGAATAAGTCCAGTGAATGTCTTCAGAGCTCACCATTAACATATAGAGTGGGTGTTCACAGCAGCTGTTGCTGGGGCCAGTCAATTCCCCTCTACAGAATGGAGTACTGCCCCTGAGGAAGACACTGTTCCCTGAGGTCCATCCCAGCTGTTGTTGCAGCCCACTGTTCTGGGGCTGTCACCCTGACTGCTGCTGCTATATTCCTTGCTAAGTATTTCCACTTCCGTGTTCCACCAGTTCCTCAAGTTGATCATATTTAAAACTGAAATCATCATCAAATCTCTAAATCCTTTTTTCTCACCTAAGTTTTCTATAAGAACATCATTGTCCTCCCAGCTAAACTGAGCTAGTTTTCATCTTCTGTTCTCAAACATCCATCTCCCATCTTCACGCTTTTGTTCACTCTTTTCTCCGTCTCTACAATCAGTTCCCCTAACCAATATCCTTCTATTGAAGTACCTTCCTTCCTTCAAGGCTGGTTTAGGGGCCACTTCCTCCATGAAGCCTTCTCTGAGTGATCCTCCAGGAAAAGATGACCTTTCTCTCTCTTTAAGTATTTCACTTACCTAGTTTCTTAGGAAGTGACTGTTATGCACCCGGTAAGTATTCCATGATGCTCGGAGTAATAGCTCAAAGAAGGGGTTAAATACGGATGTCTGCTACTGTCAGCAAAAGGAGCTGAGGTTCCTGGAGCTGAGTGAGGCTCCTGGAAAGGGATAATCACCCTGCCATACATCACTGTGCTTACTGAGAGCCTAGAGACAACAGGAGTCAGTGGCATAGTGCCAGAGAGAGAATCAAAAGGCATGGGCTTGAGTCTCAGCCCTGACACTTATTAAGTGCTCAATTATTGGCAAATCTCTTAGCACCTCTGATCCTTGGCTTCGTCCAACTACAAAATGAGGTACTACCTATCTTGTGGAGACACTGTGCCACATAATAGACAGCTGGTCTCAGAGCCAGAAAGATCTGGATTCAAGTCCCACTTCTGATACATATGTATCAGGACTACTAAACCTCTCTTTAACTTTACATTTAATTTCTCAGTGTTCCAGGCAACTCTCCAAAACCTGGAAGTTCCCAATATCAGTGAAATCATGGATCCAGTCCAAGGCCTTACTGCACTGTCTACCTAACCAGGATTCTTGGGAGGAGGGTGCTAGGCACCACAGTGGAAATGTGAGTAACATTTACTAAGAACAAGATCTGCGGCATAACTGCCTTTGCATGTCCGGCATTCGGCACAGTGCTTTGCGTTTAGCAGGCCCCTTTAAAGTGTTTGTTGAATTAAGGGAATTTGTTAAGGGAATTAAAGGGAATTGACGTTCAGTGAACTGATCTTTCTGCCTGATCATCCATGATTTAGTGACAAGGAGTGGGAAGAAGGCGCTAGGAAAGGTCAGGCCCTGCTTGGAAGCGAGCCCATTGACCTCTATGATGAGCTCAGCAAGTTCTTTGGTGAGAGGAAGTTTTACCAACACAAATACAGAGGCACGGATCAAAGCTCCCAGAGACAACAGTATAAAGATGTAAAGAACAGAATCAATGGACGAGGACTACTGAGTTTGGCAGTGCTGGGCAGTGTTCTTCACTGATCTCTTACTTGTCAGGACGACCCTTTTTCAGGAGCCTCGCTCAGCTCCAGGAGCCTCAGCTCCTTTTACTGACGGTAGCAGACATCCGTGTTTAACCCATTCTCCAAGATGTTACTCCACGCACCATGAAGTATCTCCTGGGCACATCACAGTCGCTTCCTAAGAAACTAATTAATGTGCTTCTGAATACCCTCCATGATGATGAGATCATATACACAGGTCTTAGGTTAGCTGTCTTCGGTTACACAATGAATTAAATTTCAAAATTGTCCTTTTCATCATCTGGAGAAATATATTTGTAGAAGTAGCCAAAGTCTAAAGAAAGCTGGATAAAAAATATCTTATTCTGTACCAAAGACAAAGCCCTTTTTATTCGAATAAATATAACTAGAAACTGGGAGTTATTCTAGTCAAATGGAAATCACTAATGGGTAAGTTTCAGCTGCAAAATCACAAAGTTGTAGCTCTGTGTGATAGATGCAACTAGGCCTCACAGTGGATGCAAATCTTGACTCAAGAGCCAGGAAGACAAGTTCAAATCCTACCTCAAGCTATCTGACAAGACACCTGACCTCTCTCAACCTTTGTTTTGTCTTCTATGAGATAGGGATGATATAATTGTACTTACCTTATAAAGTTGCCATAAGGATCCAGTGAGAAAACCCTTAGAGCCCTTTAATAAATTTAGCTACTTTACCAAGACGCCTCTCACCTGAATAATGATGGCGCAGATCGGGAGTAGTTTTTAAAGAGGTCGAGATTTCTGAAATTAGGAAAGATTGACATTTTAATTACTTGGCTAATGATAAATAAATACAAGCTTGGGAATATATTGCTTTCAAAGTTATTATTGAACAGGTTCATCAGAACGGCATCTCAGTATTTGGAAAAGATTGCTAATATCCTTTAAACACATTATTGTGCATGCTACCCTGACAGCTTCCAATCATCAATGTAATATTTCCAAACATATTTATATGGGGAATTGAAGAAAGACAAGTAATATTAGCCTCAGAGATGTATTTTCTCTGAGCCAATTACAGCCCTGGGTTGTAAAAGGCACTCAGCTGCCCATCACACTTCACAACACTCCCCAAGCCCAATTCTCCCAGCTCCCAACAAAGCCATGATACTCTCATAACTACAATTATTACCCACAAGTTATAGGCAGACAATTTCACTGACCTAGAATACCAAAGCAAAATACACACCTGAAGGGGTGAACGTTAATATGGGGACAGAGAGTGGGGTACAAGAACCCAAGGGTATTTGTTTGGTTACCTTAAGCACAAGGAACAGGGCTATCGGAGGACCTTCTAGTCTAACCAGTCGCTTCTAACTGCTCAAATCCAAAGGTAGTACTGGGGCATTATACAGAGTAAGACAAGGTGTAGTGCAAAAGTCCTGATAACCTACTAGCTGTGTGACTTGAGGGAAGGTTATTTAACTTTCTGTGCCTCGGGCTTTCTCATCTTTAAAATGATGACAATAATTCTTACATATTAATTTTCTTTCAGGGAAAATGCTTATTAAACCTTAAAGTATGACATGAAGGGGCAGCTAAGGTGGCTCAGTGGATAGGGAGCTGGTTCTGGAGTAAGGAAGACCTGAGTTCAAATCTAGGCTCAGACACTTACTAGCTTGCTAGCTGGGCAAGTCACTTAATTCTGCCTCAGTTTCCTCATCTTTAAAATGAACTGGAGAAAGAAATGACACAAACCACTCCAGCATCTTTGGCAAGAAAACCCCAAATGGGGTCATGGACAGTTGGACGTGACTGAAACAACTGAACAACAACACACTATAAAAATGATCTTTCTCATCTTTTTTGATGAGTCATTATAGTCATGATCACTATTACTTCTATTGCTACTACCTCACAGAATTACTGTGAAGAAAGTAGTGCATAACAATTATGTTAACAGAAGACTTACTTCGCTGATTCAAAAAAGCAAAATGGACTCAGGCAACTTATTTTTAGCAACTTACTTATGTAATGGGCAATAGGAGTTCTCAACTTAGGACCAGTGAGCTTTTAAAATAATTTCCAATAATTATAACTTTATAATTTTTTTAAATGTTGATAATTGATAATAAACACAGTTTCTTCCTGTGTGCATTTAAAAACAGAATTTTGAGAAGGGCATTATAGGCTTAATAAAAATACAAGTAGAATTGTATAATAATAAAATAAATTTTATATTTATTATATATTATATTTACATTTTATATATATTTTATATTATATGTTATATTTATATTGAATTTATGTTTAAAATAAATATAAATGTATAGTAATAATAATAATAATAATAATATAATAAGAAATAAAAAGACTAAGAAGCAGTCCTGTGATAGAACTTTAAGGATTCCATCATTTTCCTCACTATGAACCTTTGATACAGGTAATGTTTGGATTCTTACTCCTGATTTACAAATGAGGAAACTGAGACTCAGAAAAGTGACCCAGACAGGAATATCTCAAGCCAGGAATTGACTCCAGTTTCTTTTGGCTCTAACTGGGGCCAGAATTTTTTCTCATATACCAGACCTGCGTAACTTGACAGTAGATAGGGGCCAAAATTAAAACAGGCTTAACTTCTTAGGGATGCAGATAGTTTAGGCCCTAGAGAAAGACAATGGTTGGTTGCCATGAGTCACGTGACAAACAGAAGCACATGCACAGTGGCAACCCATTCTCCAAGTTACATGACAGGCACAATAGTGACTAGTGGAAAATGGGTTAAGTGGGACATGGACAAAGCACTCTTACATCTTTCTTTTACATTTTCTACATTTTTCGCAGGCCACCCAAAATCCTTTGGCGAGTCACAAGTGACCCAACGGCCATATGTTGCGTAGGTCTACCCTACACCACTTTCCTTTCATTGTCATACTAACAGTTGACAGCCAAAAGACAAGAAGCACAATGCGCCTAATTCCAAGAAATCTTAGGCTCTCAGTTAGCCAATAAGAAGAAGCAACACCACCTTTTTTTCCAGCCTTCCCTGAAAGGGAAGTGGCACCATGATTCTTCTTTCCTCAGTTATCTCTACTTGGAATGATGGTTGCTTTGGGGAATTTGGAGAGGGGAGAGTGATACTGCTATCATAAAACAGTGAGAGGGAAGATTCTAGACAACATGGGCTCCCTGGTTTGCTATCTGGACCATATACAAAGAATGGCTAGAACAGGACACTGAAGAATATTTGTAAAATTTATTAAATGAAAAAACAATTGTTAAATGAGCATTGTGACTGTGTCTACACATACAAAGTTAAGAGAAGAACTGAGGTGTTCTTGGTATCCAGATACCAAGCTTCACCTCAGCACCCCCTAACTTTTTTTTTTATCATTTGAATGGTTACTGGGGATCATTAAAATAAAAATAATTTTCAAAAAAATTTACTTACTGTCAATTTCTTCCAAACTTCTTGACCTGTTTCAAAATGAAGTAATTTAGATAATACTTTAATATTTTAATTAATCAAAAATAGTGACAAATATGTCCAATTGTCACAACAGAAGCTATGCATTTGAGATTCAGTTACAACTCATAAAATACAGTGTCTAAAGTTTTTGAAGGCAAGGGACCACTTGAAAGTGAACAAGAACTTTAAATACATAAATGATATAAAGCCTTGAAGTCTCCTTCCTGGATCAAAGTCATCCCAGATAAACTGTGACCCTAAGGAATACTACCCTCTCCATCCCCCACCCTTAGCCCCTCCAAAAAGCCTTGCATTTGGTCATCAGAAAAGGACCTAAGAGAATTCAGTTCTAGACATGAAATCACTGATCAACAATGGAAAGATAGAAAAAATAAAAGCAATGGGTAAGAATTACTGAGTAACAAAATGTTCATTATAATTAGTTTTTCTTTAGGGAGGCAGGTGGCACCACAGTGCACAGAACACCGGACACCGGAGTCAGGAAGACTTGCATTCAAATCCAGCTTCAGACAAGTACTAGTTGTGTGACCCTGGGCAAATCACTTTAACCTCTGTTTGCTTCAGTTTCCTCATCTTTAAATAGGAATAATAATTATGTTATATGTAACAATAATCTCTCAGGATTGCTATGAAGATCAAACAGTACTTACAATGCATTTAGCACAGTACCTGGCACCTTATTACTAAACCTCAGTTAAATGTCTTCTCAGCTTTCTCAACTGAAAAATGTGGGTAATAACAGCTCTATCTCCCAGGGTTGTTTTGAGAATCAAATGAGATAATAATAATTGTACAGCACTTTACAAATCTTAAAATGCCATTTAAATGCTGGCTCTTGTATTATTATCATCATGACAATTATATCCATCTTTCACCTCTGCCTCTGTTCTTCTTCACTGATGGATCACGTATAACCTACTTCTGCATCCATGCTGCTTTAGAACAATAAACCAGAGTTCCTTTCTCTCACCGTGTTTCTCTGGACAAGTACTTAGTTTTTATAGCTTCAGGACATTGTTTTTTGTTTTTTAAAATTTAGTGCCATTTGTGGTCCTATTTACGTCTATGTGTATATATATATACATATATATGTGTATATATATACACATGTATATATATATATAAATGTGTGCGTGTATATATATAAATTCATACCTTCTCAATGAAAAATAAGGGGAACTCATACTATATATATATAGAAAGAGAGAGAGAGAAAGACAGACAGACAGACAGAAAGAAAGAAAGAAAAAGAAAGAAAGGAAGAAAGAAAGAAAGAGAAAGAAAGAAAGGAGAGAGAGGACAGAGAGAGAGAGACAGAGAGAAAGAGAGAGAGAGAGAGAGAGAGAGAGAGAGAGGGAGAGAGAGAGAGAACAATTTAAGATTTGCATGTTAATTTCCTCACAATAAGCCTATGAGGGAGGTAGTATGGGTATTATCACTCAAGTACTGTCATAGATGGGTTGCATAGTGGTTAGGAAATTGGACTTGGAGCCAGAGAGACTTGAGCTTGAATCCTTAGGCACGTACTTATTAGTTGTGTGATTGCAGGCAAGTCATTTAACTTTTCTAGGTAGTAAGACTAGAGACAGAGTATTTTGTCCTCCCTCACCACCCCCTTTCAGGGATGCTTAGCTGGAATTACTCTCTCCTCTAAATTGTAAGACACTCAAATGGCAGGGTTCTGCACTGACTTCCTATTTCATACAAAATACAGAGGGCATGACTGAGTGTACATTAATTATACATACATGTATATATACATATGTGTGTATGTATGTATTGTGTGTGTATGTATATCCTGTCTCCAGCTAAAAATAGCACCTATTTCACAAAGTTGTTATAATGATCAAATGAGACATGTAAAACATTTTACAAATCTTAAAGTGTTACATACATGTATATATTTGTATGTGTATATATATATATATATATATGTTATTCCCATTCACAGATGAAGAAACTGAGGCTGAGGATAGTCACACTTTTTTATGTTTAGAAGCAGTTCTGCAGATAGACTTTACTTTGGTGGGGATTTAAGGATCAATGGAAGTGCCTGAAACCTAATTCACTTGGTGAAACCCAGTGTTTTATGGAGATCTCGGTGTTGAGGGTTAATCTCTATCACGGGGCTGACCAATTCATTTCATGGCACTTTTAACCGATGACATCCAGAAAACAGTAACAATTAAATAGAATATTCTTTGCACATCAATTCCGCATTTATTCTTTCAGATAACAAAAGTTCCAGAAAGCACTAAAATCCCTAAGTTTTATACTTTTATCATCAGAGCTAATTCTAAAACAGAGAATTAGAGTGTTACTGAGAAGCCTGAGTAAGAAGAAAAAGATTCTCTTAGAAACTGAAGGGCAAAAAATTGAAAGAAATAAGATACATAAGCTTAATTAGTCTCAGTCCACGTTAGTATCTTTTTTTGCTTTTGAAGGGTGCCAAAGAGTCATTTCTACTTTATGATTACTATTCAATGGATTCCAAATTGGTAGATCAACTGTCTCCACAAGAAACTACATTAATGATTTTTTTTCTTAGTTTTAAGAGAATCCTTGAGCACCAAGAAGGTGGTTACATAAGAGCAGAAGGGTGGCAAGTTCTCAGAACAGTACAGTGATAGTTATTGGCTATTATGTTAAAAGTTAAAGGACCTCAGAAATCACCTAGTACAATCTACCTCATTTTGCTGAAGAGGAAACAGTTCAGAAAGATAAATCAACCTGCCCCAAACCACACAAGTAGTAATTAAGATTAGATGGGATTTGAACCCAAGTGCAAATCCTGTCATACCACACAATCAAAAGGGGGCAGAGTTGAGGCATTTGTGCCAAAATGGATAATGGATCTGATACTAAAAGGGAAATATGGCCCTTTGCCCACATCAGTCATTTTTCTGAAGATAAAACCTTTGCCTAGTAATCTGCTAATCAATCTACAAAACAGAAACACTCAAAAAAAACTGATAGTGATGCATTTCACTTGACTCCAAAACACTCACAGTGATTTGCTTCTCTGACTGGTCTTCCTAGTGCTCCAGTGAGTATTTTCACTAAAATCCTAAAAAAGGAAGGAGATGTCATTATGAATATGCAAAACACGTGACAATCCTATGCTTTCAGAAAAACATTATCAAAGCGTAATCTACGATAAGCAATTTCTACATCCTGATCCTCCCTCTCTCCTCCCCATCCCACCAAGTTTCAGTCTTACAATCCAAGTTGAAGAGATATAAAATAAGCTTAAAAAACAAGTAGGGATTGAGATGCAATCAAAAACTTGACAGTATGAAGTGATTTTTATGGCACAATAATGATAAAATACAGTTGGCTCTTTCACTACATGACCTTCCCCATCTCGGTTTCCATGTATCGAGGGTAGGCATGAGAAAGTAAGTCACCATTGGTGAAGTCAGGGTCTACCTTGTTTGCTTACATTTATATCCTCAGTACTTTCACACTAAGTGGTACAGAGTAAACACTGATCCCATTCATATAGTATTATGATAAGATCAAGACTCTGAGAGCAGAACAAATGTAAAGAACTGGGAGAACAGAGAAGAGTGGAGAAATAAGAAGTCTCAATGAAAGCATAAAGGGAGATATTATGGTATCTTGTTTTGCTCCCAAAAAATGTATAGGAAAATAATCAATAGCTGGGGGAAGCTCACTTGTCTTATCTTATCTTCCTACAACTACAGCAATGGCAATGACCAGAAAGGTGAGGGTGAGGCAAACAACTGGGCCCTTGGAGATCACACCCAGTCACAAGTATCCTCACTACCATGCCTATGTAATCTGCATAGAGAGAGAGAGGGAATGGAGGGAAATAAAGTGAGGGATTTTAGGAATTTTACTAACCCTAAATCTACCAGGAAGGACAGAAATTATCTAACCTCACTCCTGCTTCTGTGTCAATATGGGTGTTCCTGGTGAGCACCAAACCAGAGAGAGACAGAGACAGAGACAGAGAGGGAGGGAGGGAGGGGAGGAGAGAGGGGGGGAGGGAAGGAGGGAGGAAGAGAGAAAGAGAGACAGACAGAGAGACAGAGGGAAAGGGAGAGAGGGAGAGAGACAGAGTGAGAGACAGAGACAGAGAGAGACAGAGACAGAGAGAGACAGAGACAGAGAGAGACAGAGACAGAGAGAGAAAGAGAAAGAGAGAGAGAGAGAGAGAGAGAGAGAGAGAGAGAGAGAGAGAGAGAGAGAGAGAGAGAGAGAGAGAGAGAGAGAGAGAGAACTGTAATAAACGCCTTCTCTCTGTTGGAAGTTCTTTCCATGAGAAGGGGTTTATGTTCTAAACACTAAGGGATATATCACGTGAATTTTCCCAAGGGCCCCCAGGGAAGCAGTGGACAGCAGAAGCTCATTCGGGCTCACCTCCTGAACCCTACATTAGGAAATCTAAGATCCCCACAAGCATGTTGCTCACAAAAATAAAAACATTTCCCCTGAATATGATTTTTTTGTCACCAAACCTTGTATCTCCCATTAGATTGTAAACTACTCTTCTTTTCATTTCCCCATAGCCCGGCACAGTGTTTCACACAAAATACACACTCAGTAAGTATTTGTCAAATAGAATTTGATGAAGGAAAGAAGGACAGGGTGGCTTGGTGATGCAGTGAATAGAACACCAGCCCTGGAGTCTGGAAGAGCTGAGTTCTGATCTGGCCTCAGACACTTGACACTAGCAATGTGACCTTGGGCAAGTCACTTAACCCCAACTGCCCAGGCTTCCCCTCTCTGAAAGAAAGAAATAAAGAAAGAAAGGAAGAAAGAAAGAAAGAAAGAAAGAAAGAAAGAAAGAAAGAAAGAAAGAAAGAAAGAAAGAAAGAAAGAAAGAAAGAAAGAAAGAAAGAAAAGAAGGCCAAAGGTAAGCAGGTAGAGAAGTAAAAAAGAACAACGAGCAAGGAAAATGATGAGCTTGAAAAAAACAATAATTAAGTGTACCAAAATAAAGACCAAAGAAAATACATTTAACATAGAGGGCAAGGGGGGCCAAATGATAGGGCACAAAGCTGAAATTAATGAAGTCCACAAGTTAGAAAAGTTATCTCTGTATGTTATCCGTTGAATAAAATTTCTTACCTCGTGGGGTAGCTTCAGATGGTCACTGAAGAATATGACACGTTGTTCAATTTTCTGCGATTTCATTTTCTGGTGTATGTATGGCTCTAAATGTAATTTAAAAGAAAATTAAAGTCTATGTTATTTTTTTTATTATTTAAACAATTTCTTTTCTTCCCAAAAGAGAATTAGAAGTGTTTGTATGCTTTGGGATCAAAAGCAAAAAAGCTGAAAGAAAAAAAAAATCTCAGAACAGTATATTTACTTAACTGGGCTAGGAGAAATTTAGGTGATGCAGATCTCAGTCCTCCCCACTAAAAAATAAAAAGTGCTAAGGAATACAGTCCATACATATTTAATTTTTTAGCTTCAGCTTGTAGGCATTTATAAGTTCTATGCTAGAGCATAATACCACGTACTTAACATGTTGTATAATTAGCATAGATGTTGGAAGAATATGAAGAAATTATTGAAGACCTACCCTCCCCCCAAAAAAGTTTTTAAATTTTACATTAATATATATGAGATTATTTATTTGGAAGTGAAGGTTAAGAAAAAATAAAATATAACAAAAAATTAAAATAAAATAATGGATAATGTTAGTCTGAAAACATCATTCATGAGTAGCCATTAACAAAACACTGGAGGTGACTGGTTTTTTTTTTTTCCTAATGGTTCTATTCTAAGCAGAAGAGGTCACTAGGAAATTCAAAAGGCCCATTGTCCATTCAATGACAAAGGAGGATTGTTAATAGATATAATTCTTTTAAGTTATTCTGAATTTTTTAAAAGTGCCTACTGGGAAAGTCAGAAACAGAAGTCTTACTTTCCTAAGTGATTTCTGCAGAAATCTACTGACGGTATTTAAATATGCCTTCAGAAAAAAAAAAAAATTCTTTTTTTGTGAGCCCTTCTCTTTTTCCAAAATGCTCCAAAACTAGATTCTCTGATTTGGCTGACATCACTAAATGACCATCTGAAGTCACTTTCACCATTCCAGTTTTATCTCATACAGTTCTCATTCTTTAGGCCTAACTCAAATGACATCTTATCCAAGAAGTCCCCCTTGACCCTTTGAGTTAATTATGACCTTTCCCTCCAAAACCTCCCCCTGCCTAAAATGTCACTTAGTACTTTTTTGCAGCGTTTATCAGATATACTATTAAAATTAATTCTATTTATGGCACATGCCTCACTAGACTATACTCTCCATGAAAGGAGAAACCAATTCTTAATTATATTGTATTTCTCCTTTAGTGATGATTCATTGCTCTGGACCTGGGAAGCATCTGATAAATGTTTACTGAATTAATTGAATGATACTTAAGCTGTTACTTTGGAGCATCTTGAGAAAATGACTTATTTTTTCTACTAGATATTTTTATTATAATAGTTATAATTATATATTTATATTTGGATATGGAATACATAATTATATAAATTCTAAATGCCCACTACTCAGCAAATTATATAAATATAATTATTATAATATACAATAAAAATATTTTTATTCTATTAGATTTCTGTCACCTTCTGACATTGACCTTAATTAATATCCTCCTCATCCACAGTAAATATGGTGGTAAATTATTTATTCCTCAAATGGTTGGATATTCCACCTATACAGATCACAATTGCTCCAAGCAAGCCTTAGCAGATAATTCTAGAAGTGAGTATGAAGCCATCACCTGATGACCCAATGAGGTATCTAATAATGCATATGACCAAAGGATCATAGATTTAGACAGAAGGTCCTTGGAGGCTGTCTAGTCCAACCTCATTTACAGTTGAGAAAACTAAGGCCCAGAGACATTATACGACTTTCTCATGGTCATATAAGAACTAAGTGGGAGAGTCAAGATAGGAACTGAAGTCCTCCTGTCTCAAATCTGTTACCCTTTCCATCATACCACGCTGCCCCCCCAAGTTGGCACTAACTAGTATTTGGTCTTGCCAAATCCAAAATCCACATAATTACACTATTGTCTTTATTTATACATCTATTTAGAGATACACACACACACACACACACACACAACAGCACAAGAGTCCTTATCAAGTACTTCGTTTTTTGTCATTCAGTTGTATCTTATTACTCATTACTCCATTTGGGGTTTTCTTGGCAAAGATACTGGAGCGTATTTTCCTTCTCCAACTTACTTACATATGTAGAAACTGAGGCAACCAGAGTTAAGTGACTTGCCCAAGGTCACACAGCGTCTGAGTCCAGATTTGAACTCAAGCCTTCCCAACTCCAGGCCTGGCATTCGGTGCACTATGGTACCACCTGGCAGCCTCGTACTGACATCTAGATAAGGAAATAGTTCTCTCAAGCATTCCCCTGATTTACCTACAAAGAAGCAATGAGGTGATATGTTGGCTAGAGCACAGGGCTGGGATTTGGGAAACACTATTTCAAACGTTTACCAACTATGTGACCCTGAACGTGTCACTTAACTTCTTAGTCTTAGTGTTCCCATCTGTAAAATAGGGATATTAATAGGACTTACTTCACAGGGTTGTTGAGAGGCTCCAAGGAGATAATACATGTAAAGTATAAACCTTCATAAACCTTAAAGTGGTATATAAATGCTAGCTACTATTACCAATTTAGCAACTATATCCAAAAAAAAAAAAGTCTGACATGACCTGTGCTAATGAGGCTATGTGGAAAAAAAGCACTGATTCTAGAGTCAGAGGGTCTAGGTTCAGGAAGACAGTGTCCCTTAAATATGATTATTTTATATTTATAATCATTTGCTCCAAAACACAGATTGTTACTACCCTAGTACATCTGAAATAACAATAATGACAACTTACGATTCTGTTATATCTGAAGCACTAACACACATGTCGGCACAAGCTAGAAGTCTCAGCAAATAAACCGCTGGGCCTAGAGTCAGGAAGAGCTGAATTCAAATTGGTCCTCAGACACTATGTGATCCTGGACAAGTCACTTAAACTCTGTCTTAATTCACTGGAGAGGGAAACGGCAAATTACTCCAGTATCTTTGCCAAGAAAATGCCACAGACTGAATGGTCCATGGGGTCATGAAGAGTCACAAAGTCAGCCATAACCGAACAACATACAAACATACGTTGTTTCTCAATTGACTGAGCATCAGCAACCTTACACTCATCATTTCATTTGCTCCTCTCAACCACTCTGTGAGCTAAGAAAAGCAAGTATTATAGTGTCCTCCGTCAGGCTTTCAGTCCTCTTAATCTGGCCCTGCCCTACTTACCTGATCTTATTTCCCACTACTCAACAATACACCCCCTTGCTTTAGACAGAACTAATTCTCTCCAACTAACTGTTCACTGGTTCATATTCTAAAGCTCCATTCTCTTTTTTATGAAAACTAAGAGAATTATCTTTCTCAAATCCCTCAAACACCTGTCCAGTAATTATATTAAGTTGTGGTTAAGATATCCAAAACCCATACTGGACACCATCTTCTTAATTAGTTTTTCTCTTGCAAAATCTGCTGCCTTCTGAAAATCTAATTTTATAATTAAAAGATTTTCAGGTGGGTTTTTTTTTCCCCAAGACATTTCAATCTTTTTTTTGTTCAGTCATTTTTGGGTTTTCTTAGCAGAGACACTGGAGTGGTTAGCTTATTTTATAGATGAAGAAAATGAGGTAAACATAGTTAAGTGACTTGCCCAGGGTCACACAGTTAAGTGTCTAAGGCCGGATTTGAACTCTTAAAGATGAGTCTTCTTGACTCCGGGTCTGGCAACTCTACTCTATCTTAACACTTAGCAAGGTTTTCCAGCTTGCATCTAGTCACATCATTTGTATCTTTACTAGAAGCAGACAGCTCTCATCCAGTGTGTTAAATCTTCAGTTTCTCTGTGCTCTCCCAGATCCTCTAGGGAAGCCACAATGATTATTATTGGGCTTAAAGAGAGCTGCTTCAGTATACCTCAGCAGGAAATCACCAACTCCCACTACTAGACTTGTCTTTCTCCAGATGATCTCTCCTTTAATGGCCACTGTGAATATACTGGAGGACAAGAAAGTGCCTCTTGCTTAGTGGGTCCAGGTTCCTTTCCTTTGGGAAATCTCATGTTTCTTAGCTCTAGGTGATCAGTGGCTTTTCTTTTTTGCTTTCTTTTCTGTATCATGTTCTTCTACTTTCCAGCTTCCTAACATGAGTCGAGTCAGAATTCCCCATTGCCTCTTCATATCCTTTTTACCCTAACCATTCTTCCATTATTAGGGGTACACTTCAGTCTTGCTAAAAACCTTGAGAATGGATGTCATTATTTGAGTCCCTGACTTTCTCGCAAGAAGTAAATTAAGCCGTACTTTGAACACAGACAAGCATTCGGTCATGATACAACAATAATCTCAACACAGATCACTACAAATGTCATACTTCTTTCTATAATTCTGAATGCGAGCACTCCTTGCTTTTGAATTTGTTCTTAATAATTTGTCTAGAAAATTATATAAATAACAGTTGTTATTGGTTTCATTTGTTACTATTTTATTAATATAATTCAGAAATAGTGTGTTCTCATTGCAGAAAGAAAAAAGAGAGGAATGGAGGAAGGAGAGAAAAAAGAAAGTAAAAGAGGAAGAGAAAGAAGGAATGAAAAAGAAAGGGAGAAAGAAAAAGGGAGGGAGAGAGAGAGAATGGGGGAAGAGGGAAAGAGAAAGAGAAAGAGAGGGAGAGAGAAAGGGGGAGAGAGAGAGAGAGAGAAAGAGAGAGAGAGAGAGAGAGAGAGAGAGAGAGAGAAAGGGGGAGAGAGAGGGCCAATAAAGAATTCCATTGCTCTTAACATTTCAACATAGCTCTCAACTTTCAGACAACTATGGAAAGGAGTGTGTGTGTGTATGTGTGTGTGTTACCAAAAAAAAAGATCCTTAACAAGTAGATCAAGGGTGATGAACTGATCATAACAGCTCTCAAAGACTTTTTTTTTTTCTAGAGGAATTGCTATCTGCACCCACACCCTGTAGAAATGACACATTGCTGTTGTTTCTGTTGCTTCACTAACAATCTCTTTTCCCTTCCACTTAAAAGAACTAGCAGAGATTTTCTTGAATAAGACAATAGCAGACAATAATGTAGCTCTTTCCCATTTATAACATGCTCTAAATGTGTTATCTACTTAAGATATGTATTATCTATTATTTATTTATCTATAAGTCTGAGGAGAAAATGGGGTAGATTGAGACAAACATCTATTTCTTCAACTATAAAATGAGAGATCTGGACTTTAAAATCTCAAATATCCATTTTATTTCTACATCCTAAAAGTGTATGATTCTTCATAAGCAGAGGGCAGGGCAGGGTAGGAGGCGATGTTGCTAATGAGTAAACATCTGCAAAAAGTCACCAAAAAATGGCTCCTATTATACTAAATAGAAAAAGAAAAGAAAAACCAGGAAAAGGTTAATTCCTAGAAAATCCCCTTTTGTTCTAAAGTTAGTATTCTGACCTTTCTCCAAATAATTTAAATCATTTTTAGTATTAAACTGTCGGATGTTTTTCATTCTACCCATAAGTGACTCAATTCTGAGCTGGTTTCTAAACCATATGGTATATTCTTTGCCCAGCTTTCTCTATTAAGCGCCAGTGACAAAATAAATATTCATGGGGGCAGCTAGGAGGTGCAGTGAAGAGAGTACTGGCCCCTGGAGTCAGGAGGAGCTCAGTTCAAATTCCGCCTCGGACACTTGACACTTACTAGCCATATATTCTCGGGCAAGTCACTGAACCCCAATAGGCCTTCCTTCCCCCTTCCAAAAAAAAAAAAAAAGAAAAGAAACATTGACTCTCTTCCATAGTCCGCGTTCGTATTTATATAGGAAAAATATGCTCCTAAAGATATATTCTAAAGCTCTAAAATTTGCACTGCTCATTACATACTTATCTGACTATGTCCAGAGACAAGAAGCCGGTTTTTATCGTCCTCTTTTTCCTCCCCTGAAAACATATTCTCTGCTGGTTCTGAATTCACCTGTGTGCAGTAACTATTCACTGTTATCACCTGGAGAAAAGGACAAATGTTGGTAAAGAACCATTCATCTTAAAGTATGATTGTTTATCACCTAGGCCATTTAAACTATTGCAAACCCAAGACTTATCTATAGCCACGAGACTGGATGCCTCAACTACAATAACTTCTCTCTCTATGTGTATGTATGTGTGTACAGATATACACATGTGTGTGTATATATACATATATGTGTACACACACGTATATATGTAAACTTTAAATGCTCATCTTTTCTAAAGGACACAGACCATCCTCTTAAAATTAAAAATTTAAATTTCTTTTGTAATGATGATAATAATTATGCTAGGAAACTTGTGCTAGTTTGCTATCAAATTCTGAAGGGCCATTCTGACCACTAGGGCCAGTCTACATGAACATCAGCTCTCAGAAAAATGCATGATCAGATTTGCCTAGCATAAAGTCCATGGCATTACAAAAAGCAATAAAGTACTTAATAGAGAAATGAGATAACCCAGAAACTGCATAGAAAATTCCTTGGTTTTCTATAAAACTTATAACATGTAGACACAGTCTGTATATTTGTCTCAAATTCCCCCCTCCCAAAAAAAAAGAAAGAAAAAGTGAATATGTTTCCTGTTGTTCCAGATTGTCCGGGGCAGTCCAATCTTATGCCTATTTAATACAGACTGTCCCAAAACTGTTCAGATAAAGAAAAATGGACTGCCATCCCAAGTAAAACTGAATTCCTAATGGTTAGAGATAAAAAATATTGCTGTCTCTTCTCTGTTCAGAAGTATTCCCTCACAAAGAGCAACAGCTTATCATAGCAATCAGATATTGTTCCAAAAATTCTATGCGCAGACATTGTGTATATACACACACACATATATGCATATGTACACATATATGTGTGTGGTTATATGTATATTTACATATATGTATATATGTACATATATGTGTGTATAACCTTACATGCCCCCTCGACACAAAGCTGTTTCTAGAAGAAAAGGAGGAAAATTAAGGGAAGAAACAGTGGAATTGATCAATGAGTGTAGAACCACATAAATGTTTTTTGAGGCAGTGTGAAATGGTGGATAGAGCAATGGAATTGGAGTCAGGAAGACCTGATTTCAAATCTCGTCTCAGATGACTGACTACTTCCTAACTATTCGACTCTTCTAGATTTAGTACAGGCTCACTTTCCTCATTTAAAAAATGAGATGCTTGGACTCGAAGACTTTAAAAGTCCTTTTCCACTCCAAATTTATGGTCCTAATTCTGTGGCTAAATTTAGATTTTCACAGGTCGACATGATCATGCGGACAGTGGAGCCCACCTTCAAAATCTACATCAAAGAAGCAGAGCAGCGTTATCCTGCTAGATCACCTGTCCACAAGTCTGTAAAATGAGCTTGGAGTCCCTTGGCTATCCCTGATGCTGAAACAGCAACAAGGGTGCTCCAAGTAGATTACTGTTATAAAGCTGGAGTAAATATCTGGCCAATTGTCCTTTATGCTATATCTGCTACTTTCTGAAGTCAATAAATACAACCTAAAGTTGTACTTTCTTGACAACATTAATGCTGTATTAATAAAAACACAAGCAATAGTTCTTGGGAGGGGGTGATGAAAAGAGGGGGAGTTAATATGAAATGCCAATCAAATTGTACTCAGCATCCTCTTGTACTCTGTCTGTCACCAGGTTTCAAAGGAAAGAGAGATCAATTCTACAGTCTTGACATTTCACAGTATAATTAAACTGCATCACATCCCATACCCCAAGATTTATAACTCAAATTTTTGTCTCAAAGGGGTAAAATATTCTCTGTTTTTTAAATGCTATACTCAAGTTTCTGAGATCAAGTACTTTTTCTTCCCCAGGAACAGAAAAAAAATGTGAAAGAAACTATATAATTATAAGGTTGAAAGAAACACCTTTAGAATCTTAACCTTGAAAAGCTAAAAAATTCCATTAGGGCTTTAGGTCCTTAACTTCGTGTCCCCTCACCTTAGTACTGTCTTCAGAACAAAAGAATCACTGGCACATAGTAGGCAAAGTGATTGATGAATGGCACCCATTTCTCCCACAGTCGTTTATCCATGAATGGCGCTACTTTGACAGTCAACAAGAGTTGCGAATTCTGATCCGCTCTCTGGATCAAGAATTAACAGGGGACCTTAGAAAACGGATTCATGTTTATTTAGTGTTACCTGGTCAGAGACAAGCCTACCATATGTATAAAGACTAAAATGCTACATATTTGAATAGGCCTAAACCATATCCCAGAGCGAAAGAATAACCATCACTAACAGGACTAAAGTAAAGAAAAAGGAAGGAATAGGGAGGGAGAAACAAAGAGAAGAAAAGAAGTCAAGAGTATAATGGAGTCTCGTGATCTCAACAGCAAGTTTAGGGGTAACTTCGTATTTCTGCTGCTACAGATTCCCCACCATTGCTGATGGAAGATCCCAAAGCACAGGGATATAGGATCTTGAAATTAATCTCAATATTACAAAAGTGGATTAGTAACTCCCTTCAATTCCTCACATTATGATATATAACATCTCTTTTGGGGGTCATCTTTGTTACACTGTATGTAACACTCTGAAATAAAGAACAGCATGGCTTAGGCAAGTGACCACATCAAAATAATAACCAAGAGAAACCAGAAGAAAATGCGGCTTCTGAAATTATTCCACACCTACCGGAACTTGGAACAGCTGTGAGTTTTTCTTTTCTTTTAACAATTTCCTCTCCTTACTCCGAAGTTTTACTTTGCCCCACACTGACGGTGAAAAATCTGTGGAAGACATGACTGAATACAATAAACAGGAAATGCAAGACTGAGGTCACCGTTTGGGGAAAAACAAATTATTTTTATAAAGTAGAACAAGAACATAGGAAAGATTTGGGGGGGAACAAAGGTCAAAGACCTTCTCATGAAAATCTGGGACTGTTTTAGACAGGTGATTTAGTATAGAGGCAAAGACATTGTTTCCTTGCCTTTACTTTTGTGGGTCTTCATCAACCTCTTCTCCTTGTGGAATCGAAAGCTGCCATTTTGGAGAAAGGTCCAATGTCTACGA
Source organism: Pseudocheirus occidentalis (assembly GCA_028646575.1). Taxonomy (NCBI): domain Eukaryota; kingdom Metazoa; phylum Chordata; class Mammalia; order Diprotodontia; family Pseudocheiridae; genus Pseudocheirus; species Pseudocheirus occidentalis. The sequence continues at coordinate 41,800 of JAQQSW010000112.1, forward strand.
AGGGGATTGTTCCAAATGAATGTGCTTGGCTGGAGCAATGATTCTGACTTTGAAATGTTACTGTATTGGAGGGACCTTGCTGAGTTGTAGTTAAGAGATTTGGTGCCTGAAGAGTTCAGCTTATACCTGGAGAGCAACTGTGAATGCCATTTTTTCTTTGTATTAAACACACCAGTTTCATCATCCCCTTCTGAAAATGCCCAGTTCACATAGCCACCTCCTGCTCTCAAACTGTCTGTCTGGCAAGGAAGTGAAGTCACTTTCACTGACTGGGGGATAGAAGAGTTGGGTGGCAGAAGGTGATCTCCATTGGTCTTTCCCATTGATCTATGTACAGCAAGATGACACTGCTCATGGCACTCTTCACCCGACTTTTTATCAACAGCAGATGATGTTGGACAAGTCAGACAAAGAAGACCATTTTTCTGACTGGCATGTGACTCCAGTGCCAACCGACCCAACCCAGGCTCAGTTGCAGGTTTTGCAGGAGACAGAGTCATGTCGGCTTCTGCCAAAAGAGAAGCCCTTGTTGGACTGGGAGAAACCAAGAGAAACTGGTTAAGCTTAGGAGGTGACTTGTTGTCAAGGAACACGGTAACCGGACCACTTGGTGTTCCATTCTTTTTCCGGTCCTCTTCCTCTTGACTGTCCATGATCTGTGCAAGGCTACTCTTCTGCCTTCCAGAAAGGTGGTGGCTCCTCATCTGGCTCCGAAACAAGGACGAGGGCATGCTGTAATACTGACTGGTCACCTTCCCAGAGTTCTCCAGGCTGTTCAGCATCCCTGAGTAGATGACATCGTTCCAGCTATGGGGAAGTTTTCTGTAACTGGTGTGCTTTAAGCTGGTCAGCAGGGTTTCTTCCAGTTGCAGGGTGTCAACGGCTGAAAGTACTTTCAGTGTATCTACTGTCAAGGCAGAGAGATCCTGCACATGTCCCACATGGCTGTCCAGAGAGACCAAGTATTCCTTTATGTAGGACACTTTCTCATTCATTTCTTTAAGTTGGAAAAACACTTCTGTGACCCTGGAAGGTGAAAGAAGGGAAAAACACCGACAAATAAACAAACCACTACAAAAGCAAAAATGGGCTGCGCCCACCTTGTTTTCTTTCTGTCTAGTGGATAGAGAGCTGGACTTGGAGTCATGAAGGTTTGAGTTCGGATCCTGCCTCAGACACTTACAAGCTGTCTTGCCCTAGGCAATTCAGTTAACCTCTAGGCCTCAGGTTTCTCATCTGTAAAATGGAAGTAATAATAATAATATGTGTATATTGTTTACAAGTTATATATAAAAATGTATGATAATTACATATTTGTGTATATAACATACACATTTATATCGTGCTTGCTCTATGCCAGAACTTTAGAATAATTACCCCCATTTTATCCCAGAATATAGGTGCTGTAATTACCCCCATTTTACAGATGAAGACACTGAGGCCAATAGAAGTTAAGTGACTGCCCAGGTCAAATTACTAA
>JAQQSW010000112.1:45233-75017 GCA_028646575.1 Pseudocheirus occidentalis
ACAGTAGAAATTAAAGGATAATATTACTTTTGATTTTCTCAACAGATTTGGGAGTCACCCGCATAAAGATACTTGAACCCATTAATTGTTAAAAAAAAATCTCCAAGACAATGTATTTAGAAAGGACCAAGGACAAAGTCCAAGGGAATATTCATGCCAAGGGACAAGGAAGAAATGATGATTCAGTAGGAAAAACTGAGGCATCAGAAGACCAGCGGGTAGAGACAGGAGAAAGCACTATCACACAATACAAGGCAGATGAGCATATCCAATAAAAGAGGGTAATCAACAGTATAAAAAGCTACAGAATTCGGGGGCGGCTAGGTGGCACAGTGAATAGAGCACCAGCCCTGGAATCCAGAGGACCTGAGTTCAAATACGGCCTCAGACACTTAACACAAAAGCTAGCCGTGTGACCTTGGGCAAGTCACTTAACCCCAACTGCCCTCCAAAAAAAAAAAGCAAAAAAAAAATGTAATTAGGAAATGTTTAAGATAATAAATAATATTGCAGTACAATGTAGATAATGTTAATTTGTGATTTACTAATTCATTACTCCTGTAGGAATTGGTTTCTATTTGAGTTAGATATCACCGCTTGGGACTGTGCTTTGCTGTGCTTTCTTTACTCATTACGAGTTGTCTTATGGAGTGGTAGGTGTCAGAAGTACAACTTTGGCCAAGGACTTCCTGGTTCTAAAGTCAGTTCTTTGTCCATTATGTCACCTCGCTTTTCCCTCCCGTGTTATCAAAGCCTTCCCACTTGAGTAGATATTGGAGTGCTGTCTGTGCTTGCTAGGCATCCCTAATGGCATGGATTATGAAATCCTCCTGACTTTAAGTGGTATAATATTTGTAAATTTCTTAGCATAGGACTGGCATATAGTGAAGGCTAAATAATTGTTTATTTCCTTCTTCTGCCTTTCTTCTTTTTTCCTTCTCTTTCTACCTCCTATGAGCTCCTGAGAAGAGATTGGTTAAAGTTGGCAGGTGAAATTTAGGAATTAATTTGGCTGTGTGTCCCAACACCTCACAGAAGATGAGTCAATATTTAAGGTAGAGTAAGATAAACCACTGGACATAGAAAATAAGAATTCTACTGGAGTTCCTCTGGGTTGCCTGAAAGTTCTTGGTGGACAGGCAGATGTAGTCTTCTGTAACAGTAGCAGCTCATTCTTTTTAATGATGTGAGGTTTACAAAGTACTTCACACACATTACATTATTTTTTGTCCTTAAAACAATATGAACTGGGTGCCATTATTCCTGTTTTACAGATGAAGACATTGATGTAAGGAAAGGTTCAGTGAGTTATATAAGCTCTGGCAACAAAGCTCTTGGTAGGTCTAGGCTTTGCTGAGTCTGGCTGTTTTAGCTTTAGAAAAATGTATGATTCTTCAGTTCCTGACTGTGCCTTCTTTCTGCCACCTGCCTTACTCTGTGGCTTAAAGGCTATGTTGCCTGGCGCTGCTTGGTCCAGCTACCTGTTTGCTTAATTTAAGTTGGCTATTTTCTTGACCTCCACTCCTCTCCACTGGTGACCTGGCATTTCAGTTCCCCTGTTTTCTTTTGGCACACACCTAGTGTTGATAGACACTGTTCTTCTTATTGATAGACAGTATAATTCTTGAATTATCTCCCACTGAATATCTGCTGCCTCACCAGTTGACTGATGCCCTCTGCTGGTGTCTGAAAAGCCCATTCAGCCCTCAGGCTGTTTCTCTGATACATGGCACATAAGTGGACAACACAGTCTATATTAGATAGATAGATAGATAGATAGATAGATAGATAGATAGATAGACAGATAGATAGACAGATAGATAGATGATAGATAACCCTACTCTATGTACCCAAAGAATAAAATGCTAAACTGTCGTGTTCAGACTTAAGAATGGGTAGTGTATAATATAACTTTCCATATAACTTTATATAGGACTCTTTCTTCCTAGAACTATCGAGAGCTGAGTCCTTACTTCCTTCATGAAGGACTCTGATTTATTTAGTCAATCCCCTTATTTATTTAGCCATCAGGATTGTTTTTCTCTTAGTACTTATCTTCTAGTATTACTCATTAATACATAAAGAAATGCTCTCCTATTTTGATTTAATCAAGATTTAGTACGCATAAAGCAATGAAGGTGGAAGGAATAGATCTGGAGTATCAATTTAAATGTTAGGGATCACTGTGTTTTAGAGTATAACTATTATAACTTGTATAATGCCTTCATTTTACAGTTGAGGGTACAGGACCTCCGAAGCTAGTTAATGGCAAACTCTAGATAGTTGATTTTTTATCAATATTCAGTATACATAAACTATAAAATATAGGTAAAATATGAAAAAATGCATAGTGTATTGTTATTTATTCTATATGCCACAATTTGCTTTAATTGTAGGTGCTGTTGTGGACTATTGATTGGAGACCATCATGGGATAGCATATCCCGGGGCTGTCTCTTCAACTACCAAGGGCCAGGAGGAGGAAGAATGGTCTGTGGAAAAACACACAAAGAAAAGTCCTACTGATACTTTTGGCACTATCATCTTCCAGGATGGAGAACATACCTACCACGGCAAGGTTTGTTTATAATGCTAAAATTTTAGTCCCCTTTAATCAAGAATAGTCTTATTTTAGTACTCTAAAGCAAAGAGAAAGGCTAATTGTAAAAAGGATAGTGATGGGTAGATCTTTAAGAAACTTTGTTTAGAGATGGTGGTATTTATCACATATCAAACATAATTGATCCCTGATACAGTAATGAGCAAAATTTCCTCTTTTGTACCCAACAAACAATGAGCTCTCCCAAATGTGAACTGGAAAGAGGATCTATCTGAGTGCTTCATGGTTAGATGCTTTTGTTTAGATTAGCTTATCTCTAAAGAAGGAGAGAATTCCTTGCAGCCATTTGATTGGGTGACTGAAGATCTTTCTTTCCTATAATTCTGCAGGAAATCTTCTATGGAAGAATAGAGCAGTGGCTAAAGTATAAATGTTAAAATTTCTAGTCATTTCTAACTCATCTGGTTCAACAGTCACTTATTAAGGATGGGCTGCATGTGTCTTGGTGCTAAGAATGCAAAGCAGAAAGGTGATGTAGTTCCTGTCCTCAAGGAGACAATAGTCTTCTAAGGGGATTAAGGTGTATATATAAGTATGACACAAGACAGGGCATGATGGGGCAAAGAAGATCTGGACAAAGTGACTAGGGAAATTTAATAGGATGGATATGATCAAAGATAGCTTAATGGGAGCTGAGTCAGGTAAAGATAAAGAAGGAAAGGCATTCCAGGCATCTGTAGAGTTAACTTGAGTGGTTTCTTAAGCCAGCTCTAAACTGACACGCTAGCCCATGGAAGTGTGAGAAATCATGGTTCAGGCCTGATTGTCAAGCAATCCGTTTATTGATTCCATGAGCAAGGTTTTTATAGAGAAGTAAAACAAAGAAGGTAATTATAGATCTCTTGGTTTTCCTAATACTCTTTGTTCAGTAATAAAATACTAAGTAGTGATGTCAACTTTTAGGTCTTGAAGATAACCAGGTCCTTGATTCCAATACCCAAAGGATAGTATCTAAAAATGTGTAAAAATCATAAGAGGTGGCTAACATCTTCCTGCAATAATCCCGGAACAGGGCACCTCCCTGGATCACAGAATATCAGAAAGGCTCTGATTTACAGCCACTTCTCAAGGAAAAAATCAGGTCCAGTCATTTGGCCTGGCCATAGTAAAAACCTGGAACTAACTTATATAGGACCAGCCTGATTCCTGGATCAGATAATTGGCTCCCTTCAGGAGTCCATGGGGACGATCTTTATAAAAGCATAGAGGCAAGCGATACCTTTCAACTTTAAGCAACAGGTGGAGTCCAGTTTGTCTGGAATGTAGAACGTGTGATTTTAAAATAAAAACTATAGGGTGGAAAGGAAGACTGAGCCATGGGTGAGGAAGATTATTGAGGAAGGAGGGAGAGTGATACCAGAATCAGGAGATGTTACTTCAGAAAGGGTCTGAGTAGTAAAATAACATGAGACAATTGGTCCTTAAAAGAAGGAATAGTTGCTGAGTTATGATGACATGAATGGATGAAGAAAGCATTTGCCGAATGCCTCCTAGGTGCAAAGCTCTATGCTAATCTCTCAAGATACAAATAGATAAGAAAGCCAAGTACCTGCTCAAGGGACTCACATTCTAATGGGAGGGCAAAGCAGATGGTTTTATGTCTTTTTAATGTCATTTCTGCTGATAAAATCATACTGGTTTCTGATGTTGAATCACTTGACAGTGCCAAGCACTCTGGTGGCAACAACTGGATTCTTTTCTGGATCTTTTAGCAGTTTTGATCCTAGTGTCTGCTAAAGTAGTTGCCAGGCTGCATGTTTGCGGGTGCTAAGGTGGAAGCATTGTTGTTCTTGGGTTCAGGGTCCTGGACTATTTCTATCAGAGTCTGAGGGGAAATGATGATCAGAGTGATGGTAGTGTCACATGGCTGCCCTATGCCGCCTCCTTCCCATCTCTTTCTCAGGATGTCTTGGAGGGATTGTAACAACCAGTCTGCTGACTTTTCTTTCAGCTTGTGTATTTGGGGGGTGGAAGGACATGGCTGAGACACTATTTGGATAGGGATTATCAATGATTTAAAAACGTTCTTCTGAGAATGGGTCCATAGGCTTCACTAAACTGCCAGAGAAATCCGTGGTACACAAAAAGTTAAGAACCCCTGTCATAGATAAAGAATCCAGAAGCAGAAAGGGTGGTAGAGAGAAAGAATGGACTTTCAGCTTCCTGGAAAGTATTTTAAAATAATGATTGGACTTTGAGATCAATAATTCAATATTTTAGATCACCCTAATGTTATATGGAGTTGATATTAAAGAAAAATTTCCTCAGAGGTAAAAAAAAAAAGGCTTGCTGAGATTAGCAGAAGGGCCTGTCAAAAATGAACTAGAGGGGGTGCGGCTAGGTGGCGCAGTGAATAGAGCACCGGCCCTGGAGTCAGGAGTACCTGAGTTCAAATCCGGCCTCAGACACTTAACACAAAAAACTAGCTGTGTGACCCTGGGTAAGTCACTTAACCCCAACTGCCCTCCAAAAAAAGCAAAAAAAAAAAAATGAACTAGAGGGGAAAGACGGGGAGAAAATTCATAACTCAAAATCTCATGCAAATGATTGACGTAAGTTAAAAATAAACAAAAGTTAATTTTTAAAAATGAACTAAGATAAGAGAGTGAATTAAACCACAGTTTCTAAGTCTCCTAATTGGGGTGATATCAAATGCATCCTCGAGCTCAAAGAATCTTTAATTCATTGTCATCATTTAAAGACTTGTAAATTATGAAACTGATTTATAGTTACATTTTATTTTTTAATTAACAAAAATAATCTCTCCCTAAGCCTTTAATGTAAAAACCCTTATAATAAGTATACATAGTCAAGCGAAACAAATTTCCACGTTGCTTATGTCCAAAACCGTATGTGTATCATTCTGAGAAGTCCACCATCGCTTTTCTGTCAGGAGCTGGGTAGAACACTCCGTTATCAGTCCTGCTGGTCATTGTGTTCTTAAAACTCTCAAAATGTTTTCTGAATCAGCACTGATTTTTTTAAACTATAAAGAAAGAGGGAAAACTCTGCTTCGTATCTCTCTCTATTACTGATTTTATGCATTATCTTTGATACTTAAAATCCCCCAAACCTACGAGTAAATTCCTTTACCTATGTTATATCTGCTACCATTGGCTGTATGGTTATAGATGATAAACTCATTTTAATATTAAGCTCAGCTGACTTTACAAGTAAGCTATTTCATCTGTAGCACAGATTGTATAAAGCATTCTAAAATGAATTAGGTTCCAAAACATAGGTTTTTAAAAACAAAACACCACCAAAAACAATATCCCTGAATAAGATTCTCAGATTTGAAAGGCAATTCAAGTGCCATCTAGATCCTGTGCCTGAAGATAAATCCCTAGGAAGTGGTATAGTTTTTTCTGCAAGATCCCTAATGAGAGGGAAACTACTACATCTTGGGGCAACCCATTCCATTTCTGGACAGCTCTAATTTGCCACAAAGTTTTTCCTTACATCAAGCCTAAATTTGTCTCTCTGCAACTTTGACTCAGCTCCTTATGGTTGCCCTCTGGGACCAAGCAGAAGCCTAATTTTTATCTACCCAGAAACCCTTCACATACTCAAAACCCAAAGATAATGTCCCCATGAAGTATTTGTTTCTCCAGGCTAAACACCTGCAGCTCATTCAACTGATCTTCATCTGGTATGATCTCAGACCTTTTACCATCCTGATAACTCTTCCGTCAATACTTTCCAGGTGACCAGTGCCCTTCATAAAATGGAATGACTGGGAGACCATGGGTGTGAGATATGGCTTAGAATGTCATACTTTTTTGATGGGTTAAGTTTCATGGGACTTTTTTCTTTCTTATTTTCTTCATACTTTATTATAAGAAGTAACTCTTTGGGAGAAGGAGAAGAGGGAAATACAGTGGGAAACGGATGATGCAGGAAAAGATAGCAAAAAAAATTCAGAATTGCATGGTCATGTATAATAATAGTCCTATGAACAGCAACAACAAAGAAATCAAACCTAATCTTGAATCATCCATATTTATTAGAATTCTATTCTTTAATATAATTTGTCTATCAAAGCGATTAGTTTACTGTGGTTATATGTAGTGTGCTTCTTAGCAGACCCTCTCAAGAACCTTGGTGAAACTGCTTTAGGAACGGCAAGAGGTCTGTCAGCAGAGAGGAGCTGACTTATAGTTCTTTGAAATAGATTAAGGGTATATGTGTGTGTGTGTATGTGTGTGTGTGTAGTAAACAACTCAGTGAAATGAAATATATCACTAACCTCTGTACCTCAGTTTTCTCATCTAGAAAATGGGGATAATAATAGCATCTATCTGCAGGATTGTTTGTGAGAATCACACACACTAGTATGTATGTAAGAATGCTTTGCAAACCTTAAAATATTGTATAAGCGTTAGAATGATAGCTAGCATATTATTTATAGCTAGCATTAATAACAAATTGTGGCTAGTTATAATAATAATAGTTTGCCCCAATATATTATTATGATTAATCAAATATGAATAATATTTAATTATGCAGCACATGACATACCATTAGTGATATGTGTTATGATTACACCATAACATATAAATACTATGTATTATAATATGAACACATCATGACGCATAGCATATAGCATAGTAAGAAATGCTGTCAACATAATTAATATATAATGCTGAACTATATAATATAATAATTACTATTAATTATTGTGCCAATATTAAAAGACTCACTATTTTTCTAACATTATGCTTAGTGTTTTATGTTTTATTTATGTATATTTATATAAATAATATATGTTTTATTCATCTGCCTGTATTTATATTTCAGTATATACGAACATCTTACGACACAAATTTGGAGCATCTATTACATCTGATGTTGAAAGAGTGGAAAATGGAGCTGCCAAAGCTTGTGATCTCTGTTCACGGGGGCATTCAGGACTTTGTGATGCCCCGCAAACTGAAGGAGGTTTTCAGTCAGGGGCTGATCAAAGCCGCAGAGACGACTGGTGCGTGGATAATAACGGAAGGCATCAACACAGGTAGGATCCTCCTGCCTTCCTCGGCCCTCCTCTCTTTGTCTGGCCCAGCCTGGGCAGTGGGTTAGGGGGCACAACATCATCCACCCCTCGTAGAAGTCCTAGCATAGATGGCATTTTGTGAGGGATTAAGTTACAAAGCTAAGTGACCTGAAAATCAGCCTGGGAAGTCTATCGCATGCATTGTCTGGAAAATGCTGGTAGTGCAAAAATAAAATAACTGGAAGTCATAGAAGTGAGGAAAAATAAAACATTGTTCTCTCCTGAGTCTCCAGTTATGGAAAGATTAAAAAAAAGAAATTTTTAGTTCCTACGGTCTACCTTATAATTGTGTCAGCACATATTTTTGGCACGTTGATGCAGGCATGTTCACATTTCAGGCAATTCTTTCTGGTGAAATGCCTTGCAGTTTGATTGAATGTATTTCATCTGATTTTTAAAATACTCATTTATCAAAATAGGTCATTGCTGAGGGTTCCTATGACCCTCTTCACTTTCACTTCTAACCTTGAAAGATAATCAATACTTGCTGACTTTGTGGTTTGACATTTTTATCATCTCTGTCATGAGTCCCCCTCTCTATTTCCACAGCCAACATCCTTGCACCAGCCCACATTGCTACTTACCCAGACTATTGCAGTACCCTTCTAATGGGTTTTCTACTGTCAAATCTTTTTTTCCGCAATACCATTCCTCTTCTAAAACATTTTTATTGCCTCTCTGTTGGTACTTAAGTAAAGTTCAAATTTCTTGCTTGGCATTCAAAACCCTCCCCAGTCTGTCAATAACCTGACTTTCCATGGTACTCTCAAATTAAAATGATTACTTCCCCCTTTCTACTCTCTGTTCTACCCAAGTTAGATTGCCTTTCTATCCCCAAACATGCCCAAGAATTTCCTACCTTTGTATTTGCTCATGCTGTTCCCTATGACTACAGTGTCTTTCCATTCCCCTTCATTGGCTGAACACTTAGCAGTCTTTAAAAATTGAATTCAGTAGCACTAATTATATTAGTTAATTACATATTAATTATAATTTCTTCAAATGGAAATTTATTGCTGTATATTTTGAATTTGCTCTCACATTCTGCTATGTGCATGACAATTCTCTTTTTCTTTTTTCTTTTGTATCATTTTGGTTTTAGTATTTGTTTCTTTTTTCTTTTCTTACTTTGTATTTACTTTAAATTATTAAAAATATGACAGATGAAAATAAATAAAGGAATAGTTACAAAAAATCAAATTCAAATGCCATCTCCCTCCTGAAGGATTCCCTTCACGTCTCTTCTGTTGTTAATAACTTTACTCCTTAGACTTCACGTTGTACTTTTTTCTTCTTCTGATTCACTTATCATGAATTATTATGCATTATCATTAGCTATGTATATATCTTATCTTCCAAGTAGATTATGGGCTTCGTGACGGCAGAGGCCTTGCCTCATGTCACTTTGTATCCCCTAGTACTTAGCACGAATGTTTATTAAAATGAACCAGGTTTATCTGAACCACTCATTTTTTTTCTGATCTGCTTCTCAATTAACTATGCCACATGATCCTTATTCCTCTCTACCTTTTGTAACATTCTTTGTCTCCTATGCTGATTTCCCTTCCTCTTGTCTTATTAAATGGGGGATGTTTTAAAGAATTCCATTCTTAGTTCATTGATCTTCTCTTCATCTCACTTTTCCTTTGATGATTTCATTCACTCTTATAGTGAATATATGTCTGTGTGCGTGTGTATGTGTGTGTATGTGTATATGTATGTCTGTGTGTACGTATGTATATGTATGTGTGTGTGTATCTATATCCTGTATCTTCCATTTCTGTGCAGATGACTCTCAAATACATGTATATAATAAACCAGATCTCTTTCTTCAGCTCCAGTCCTACATTCCCTATTGCCCTTAGCAAACAATAGTTTCTTTGCCAATTTTTTCCAAACTCCAGTCACTTACTCTTCTAATCTGTTTTGAATACACAGAGAATACCCGGTCAATGAACATTTATTAAACTCTTGTGCTAAGTACTGAGAATACAAAGAAAGACAAAGGGAGCTCACAGTCTAATGGGGGAAATAACATACAGGCTGCTATGTACAAACAAGACATATTTAGGATGAACTGGAAATGATCTCAGGAAGCAGACACTAACATTAAAGGAAGATCAGGAAAGACTTTTGGTTTTTGCTTATTGGAGGGCAATTGGGGTTAAGTGAATTATCCAAGATAACAAAGCTAGGAAACTTTTAAAATTACTACATTTGGAAATAGCCTCCTTCTCTTTTGAGTTATTCCTTGTTTATTTTCATGCTATTCTTTGTATTGTCTCGTAGTACATTTTGTCAAATATTTTAGGGTATGTACAATATGTAAAGCATTTAGAGACAGTGTGTTGTAATGAACAGAGAGCTGGTCTTGAATTGAGAAAGATCCAGGTTCAAGTTCTCCCTTGGACATATATGGACAGTGTGACCTTGGGTAAAACATTTAACCTTCTGGTGCTCTAGGAAACTTCTCTATGACAATAAGTTGCAGGAAAGGTGACTTGTTTTGGTGGAGGGAGTTTCCCCATGAAAATTACAGTGAAATTACAGGTCTTTATCTCTGTTCCATCCCTTAGAATGAACAAGGAACTATACTAGTCAATGTGTCAAATTTAAAGATAAGTAACAACTGCTTCTTGCCCTCAAGGTGCTTACTTATATTGTAATAAGGCAATTGAAACAAACAAAAAAAACCAAACCAACAATGCTGCTTACTAATAAAAAGTATTTTTACTTTTTAAAAAAAGTATTCAAAGTAGACCATTATTTTATGTGCTACAAAAAGCTGTAAGTAAAAATGCTGCTGTATTTCATAATCTTTTTTTTTTTTTTTGCTTTTTGGAGGGCAATTGGGATTAACTGACCTGCCCAAGGTCATACAACTAGTTTTTGGGTCAAGTGTCTGAGGTCAGATTTGAACTCAGGTCCTCCTGCCTCCAGGGCCGGTGCTCTATTCACTGCACCACCTGGCTGCCCTCACAGAAATATCTTTTCTACTAGGATCATCAAATGCTAGATGCTTATGTTTCACAAGTGTGTACCTAGCACAATGCCTTATATGTGGCCAGTTCTCAATAAATACCCTTTGGATGAATATATAGATGAATTGGCAGAAGTCTGATGAAAATAAAATAGAAGATTAAGAAAAGAGGGAGGTTTTATCCTATCATTTATGGGTGAGTGAATGGTGCCTTTTCACATTTTCTTGGTATATATTCTGGTCACATCTTTATATGGAACAGAAGATTGTACTTGATTTCTAAGTCCATTCTAAACTGGGTATTTTAGTTCTACTGAAAAGATGAAAGAGAAGATGGAATATTAGGAATTAAAGAAATAGATGAAATTGAGCAAGGCTTTGTCTGAAGTTTTAAGATCTTAGCAATGATAAAGATAGTTCAGTTACTTTAGAGTGACTGTCAAAAAAGATCCCAAAGGGTGGAGCCAAAAAAAGGAAGAGTAGGATCTGAAATTCACCTAAACTCTCCCAAATTCTCCTCTGAGCAACTTTAAAATAATGCCTCAGATCTAACTCTAGAGTGCCAAACCAACAACAGGTTGGATAAAATATTTTTCCAGCCCAAGACAGTCCAACTACCAAACAGGGAGTTTGATGGGAAAGGTCTGCCTCACCAGGGTGGTGATCAGCTACATTGCTTCACCAACAGCAGCCTTGGAGGTGTTATGTGAGCAGCAGCAATAGCTTCAGAACCTCTCAGCTAAGGGGGATCCGACAGCTGATCAGAAAGAAATGACAGGAGACCCTTTGCTGGAGCTGGGTCCAGGACTCTGTTGCATTGCCCATATGTAGTTCCAGGTCACAGTCCTAGTGTGAAGAGGAGCACTAGACTGAAGGAAAACAGCAGTTCAAGGGTGGAAATGAGTGAATCTTTGTGAACAAAGTAAAAAATTGCACAGCAGTGAACAAAAGAAAACAAAAGAAAGGATGGAAAATTTTCAACACAAGGAGTATTGTTTATCATATAGGCTTTCTTGAAATGAAAATTTGTTGTTACATATTTTGAATTCTCTCTTATGTTCTGCTTTGCACATATTTTTATTTCTTTCTAACTTTGTAATTAAGTTCCAATATTTAAGTTTATGATATGTTTTCATTTCTTTTTTCTATTCTTTATTTGTGTTCTGGCATTTGAATCTAAAATAAAATTTTGGGAAAAAAAAGCGTGGTTGTGATCCCTTACAAGGGAGTCAGGTTCTTGGCTTTCCAAGGCAGAACAAAAACACTAGTGATGTGGCGGCAAGAGACCAGGAGACCTGGTCACAGTCCCAGGACCAAGAGGAGTGCTAGCACTTGTGGTCATAGGGGAACAAGGTCCCTTCCTAAGTAAAGACCAGAATACACATCTAGAGAGTAGTGACCACACCCCTCCTTAGAGCATACCATCTTGGAAGCATTGAAAACTTATAGACGCCCCCCCAGAACTAACTCTGAAAACAGAAGCATGAAAAACCTAAAGCTTGGAACAAGTGCAACCTCCATTCCAGAAGGAGTGTCCAATTTTAACATGAACTTAAAAGTCAAGAAATACGCTGGAAAATTGGCCATAAAGAAAAAAAAGAACTTGACTATAAAGAATTACTATGATGACAGGGAAGATCAAGAAACAAATTTAAAAGAAGACAACAGTGTCAAAACAGGTATAAGAAAAGCCTCAAATAAAGATGTGAATTAAATGCAAGCCCCAAAAGAATTCTTGGAAGGCCTCAAAAAAAGATTTTTAAAATGAAATAAGAAAATCAGAGGAAAAACTGGGAAAAGAAATGAGAGAGATGAAAGAAATTTATGAAAAGATTTAGCAGCTTGGTAAAAGAGGCACATGGGTGTGTGCGCATGTGCACACACACAAAATCAAATTATAATTGGCCAAATGGTAAAAGAGGTAGAAAAATCCACTGAAGAGAAGAACTACTTAAAAAGCAGAATTGACCAAATGGAAAGAGGCACAAAAATTTACTGGAGAAAATAGCTCTGACAAAGAATTGGCCAAAAGGAAGAAGAGGTACAAAAGTTCACTGAAGAAAATAATTCCTTCAAAATTAGAATTTGGCATATAGAAACTAATGACTCCATGAGATATCAAGAAACAATAAAACAAAATAAAAAACAGAAAAAAAAATTGAAATATCATTTGAAAAACAACTGTTCTGGAAAATAATTGAGGAGAGTTTAAGAACTGTTAGAATACCTGAAAGCCATAATCATAATAAAGAGCCTAGACATTATATTTCAAGAAATTATGAAGGAAAACTGCCCTGATATATTAGAACTAGAGGGTGAAATAGAAATCGAAAGAATCTGCTGATCACCTCATAAAAGCAATTCCAAAATAAAAACCCTTAGGAGTATTGCAGCCAAATTCTAGAGCCCCCAGAACAAGGAGAAAATTCTGCAAGTAGCCAGAAATAAATAATTTAGATATTATGGAACCATAGTCAGGCTCACACAAAATTTAGTAGCTTCCACATTATAGGATTGGAGGGCTTGGAATATGATCTTCTGAAAGGCAGAGGAGCTAGGATTATAACCAAGAATAACTTACTCAGAAAAACTGGGTATAATCCATTGGGGGGAAATGGATATTTAATGAAATAGAGGACTTTCAAGCATTCTGGTAAAAAACAAAACTGAACTGAATAGAAAATTTGACTTTCAAATAAAAGGTTCAAGAGAGGCATGAAAGGGTAAACAGGAAAGATAAATCGTAAGTTATTCAGTAAGGTTAAATCATTAATGTTCCTGTACTAGAAGATGACAATTTTAATTCCTAAGAACTTTATCATTATTAGGGCAGTTAGAAGAATATCCACAGACAGGGCATGGGTGTGAGTTAACTATGATGGGATGATTTAAAAAAATTAAAGTGTGAGAAAGAGGCATCTTTCTCTGGGAGAGGGGGAAGAGAGAGAGAGAATGAGGGAAATTATCTCATGTAAAAGAGGGAGAGCTCTGCATGTTTCCATACAAATTTTATTTGAAATAAGGACTTTAGGGTAGAGGAATGAAGAGAAGTCCTGAGCATGAAAAGAAGATATAGGAAGGGCACATGTCTAATGGTTTTCCCTTGAGAATAGAAAAAGGTGTAGCAGATAGGGTGCTAGATTTGAAGTCAGAAAGACCTAAATTCAAATCTTCCCTCAGACAATTACTGTGTGACATTGGCTAAATCACTTAACTTCTCTGGGCCTCAGGAAAGGAAACTTACCTGTGTAATGAGGGGACTGGATTTGAGAATCTCTAAGGTCCTTTCTAGCACTAAACCTGTGATTGCATGATTCTAGTGGGGATATAACATGAAAGAGGTAAGGTAAGTGAAGGACAGAGGGAGAATATTGTGAGTGTGTGGATCAGGTGTCCATTGAGGAAGGTGAAGCCAAGACAAAGTAGGCTCTGAAGGAGAAGAGAGTATTGAAGGGGATGAGGGGAAGCACTGGGATTAGATTGTGAGCTCCTTGAGGGCAGGGCCTGTCTTTTGTCCCTTTTTGTATTCTCAGTACTTAGCATAATTCATGGTAGGTGTTTAATAAATGTTGATTGATTGAGAGAAATTGTATGTGCAAAGGGCCACCTACTTGAAACATCTGCTTGCAAGGGGAACCATGTATATTCTCACTTCCCAACTCCTCTCTTCAAGCCACTGTATTCTCCATAAAAGTCTAAAGAGGGTTGGGGAGGTAAAAGGGAACAATGAGAATTAGCAGGACCTAATGTTTGACCTTTGAACTGAATATTTGTAGGAGTCTCCAAGCATGTTGGGCATGCCCTCAAAGCACATTCCTCGAAATGCCTCAGAAAAATCTGGACGGTTGGAATCCCTCCTTGGGGAATCATTGAGAACCAGAAGGATCTTATTGGGAAAAATGTGAGTAAAATAAACCTTACGAACAAGTTTCTTGTTCTTAATGGTGATAGAATGAAGAAGCCTATTTTTCTTCTCTTAAGAGGAAAGTTTGTTTGCTAGTGAATTGTTATGATTTTGATTGTGAAGAGTCATTGTCAGTTTTCTACTCTGACAAGACAGCAGTAATTGTGTTGTTAAGAAAAGCATCCTTATAAATTGTTAGGATATCGCACTTCTAAAAATGTGTTATATTGGCAGTCCTAGTGAGCTTTTATGTCTGAGTGGTCTTTGAAATGTTTAATCCTGAAAACAAATCATCACTGGAATGGTTCTGATTGCTTTAGTTCTTTCAGATGATTAGGTTTTCTTTTTTGTAATCAAACTCTAGGCTTGACAGTTGCTTAAGTAATTTAGCTGAGAGTTGTACCGCATAGTAGGCTCATAATAAATGTTTGTTGGTGTTTGAGGTTCTCATCAGCAGAAGGTTCAGCCATAACTGTTTATAAAGAGTAGCATTATCAGCATCAGTATCACCACCACCACCATCATCATTATTGTTGTTATCATCTCCTTCTACTACTACTACTACTACTACCACTACTACTACTACTACTACTACTACTACTACTACTACTACTACTACTACTACTACCACCACCACTACTACCACCACCACCATCACCACCACCACCACCACTACTGCCAATAACTGACATTTTGTATTGTGCTTTAAGATTTTCAAAGTCCGTTTTATCTGTTAACTTATTTGAATCTCAGTCCTGCGATGTAGATTACACCAACCCTTTGATGTAGATACTATGATTGTCTCCATCTTGCAGAAAAAGAAACTGAGGCTTAAATGGTAAAGTATCTTGCCCATGATAAGACAGTTAATAAGCCCTGGAGATAGAATTTGAACTGAGACCTTCCTGACTCCTATTGTTGCACTCCATTCACTAAAGTTGAGAGGGTACTGAATGAAACATTGTGTAGTTCAGTGAAACAAATACAAACAGAAAGAAAGACAGTGCTTGACTTCAAGGGGAGGAGATACCACATAAGAGAAAGCTGAATGGGGAGGACGTCATGGTGGAGAAAATCCTTGGAATGAAGACATATTGGGCCTGGGTGATCTTAAACAGAGGTTCGAGAAGGGTCATCCAGTCAGGGAACAGGCCCAGTGAAATAACCCAGAGGTTATTTCTAGTGTACAGGGTGTTCCTAAAGTCTGGTTATGTAGGAAATCTCATTAACTATGCATATTTTCAAGAAATGAAATGAATGAAATTTTCAACAACATTTTATTTAGCATAAATGAGATTTCATAGGAAGACATAGGAAACACACAGGAAATTTCATTAATTAATTAAATTATTCTCATGAATATGGAAAATAGTCCCCAATAACTAATGAAAGCTTTTATTCCATATGGAATTGTCATGGCTCAAATTTATACCAATCAAATAAGATGTTATTGAAAATTTCATTCATTTTATTTCTTGAAAATAGTTAATGAGATTTCCTACGTGTCCTGACTTTAGGAACATCCTATATGAAAGGACTGGAGTGATATTTACTGGTGAAAAGAATTTCCACATCTGAAAAGTCATGGATACGTATGTAGAATTATTGAAGAAGATGATGCTGGTGTTTTCTGTGAGGGGAATAGATATTTCCTTTGTTTATGACCATGCTGATGGATACACTGGAATTTAAGTAGCAGAGATATTTTCATTACTAGGAATCGCCAGGAGTTGTGATTTCTTTACTGTCGATAACTCTGAATCTATGAGCTCTTTGACTTTAGTAGATAAGTTCTACAGAATAGCCGGCGGCACCTGGAGGGCAAGGGACCTGCCCAGGGTCAAGTCAATGGGCAGCAAGCCCTTATTAAGCATTTACTATATGTCAGGGGTTAAGCGAAGCACTGAGGACAGAAAGAACTGCTGAACTTGGATTCTCAAAGATATGAACCTACCTCATACTTAACTTCGTGATTCTGTGAGAATGTGAATTCCTGGAGTGTGGAGATTGTCTAACTTTTCTGTGTGTAACACAGTGCTTTGTATACAGTCTCTGCTTAATAATTGCTCATTCATTTATTCACTTAAATCCTTGGCCTCATGGTACAGGATTTTATGTCTTCTTGAGTCCAAGCCCACACGCCATCTACTACGCCATGAAGTTTCTGTGATTATCATTATTATAATTTTCATTATTCTAGTAAAATGAGAATAAGTAAAAACACTCAGGTTTCCTTATTTTATATACGTTTCATTTTTTAACTGGACCTAGTAGTTTTCCTGGGATTCTTCCCATCTCCGAGGAGCTTCTTCTACCAGCGTTGATGGTCTTAGAGAGTTGTGTGTCCTCTTGCTCTGTGTACATCTGAGGCCTTAGTATCAAGTTCATTTGGTAGTAGGATTCATTGGGATTCATTCACTTTACAACTTGATGATTTTCAAGCTCAGCGCTTGGACCTTTGTTCTCATTCCAGATTGCTTTTTGCTCCCTTTGGTCATGCAGGTGGTCTGCCGGTATCAGACTTTGGGCAATCCTCTTAGCAAGCTGACCACCCTCAACAGCATGCACTCGCATTTCATCCTGTCAGATGATGGCACTGTGGGGAAATACGGGAATGAAATGAAGCTAAGAAGGAACCTAGAAAAATACCTGTCCTTGCAAAAAATCAATTCCCGTAAGTACTACTTGGTTGTTGGTCAACAAATGTTTATTGAAATATTGAATATTTATGTAATAACTTATTCATATTATAATCTGAGCAAAGAAGGCACTGTGAGCTTATTGGATCACGGATGTAGAGTTGGAAAAAACTTAGAGGTATCAAGTCTAACTCTCATTTTTCATATGAGGGAACCAAGGGTAAGAGAAATTAAACAACTTGCTTGTGTTTATTTGGCTATTATGTCTGAGGTAGAATCTAGATTCAGGCCTTTTTTACTTCTAGGCCAAGTGCTCTATCTACTGCACCACCACCTGAATGTAGTAAAATAGGAAGAAAAGAGAATAAAACTAACAAGCATTCAATGCACACAATGAATGTATTATTAGTGTGAATAATGAATTCCCCTTGAAGTGGTCACATTATTCACATTTGCCCTGAATATTTCCATGGGATTGGGAACAGTTTTCATATTTTCCATAATTATAATTTGGGACCTAGCTAACTGCTGAATTATGCGGTAAGTCTAGAAAAGTTTAGAGAGATAGGGATGTTGATAGAATACAAAAGTTCTTGATAGCTGAGTAGTGAAGGAATTTGGGAGCCATTGAAGATTTTTGAATAGGGGAACAGATTATCAAAATAATGTTTTAGTAAGAGTAGTCAAGAATGTAGGGAAATTGAAAAAGAGCTTGGAATGTAAGAGATCAGTTAAGAGGCTATTGGATTAATCTAACAATGAAATGATGTCTTGATGGGGAGCTGGGGTGCCTTTGGCAAAGGGCATGGGTTCCCATTTAGTAAGAGCCCTCAGACCCAGGCTCGACTTTGAATTGTTAGTTCTTTGGAAGAAGCCCAGAATCCACATCCTCTCCATACTCCCCTCTCCCCCATCCAAGAGATGCCCCCGTTTCTCTGAACATCTCCAATGGCTTCCCTTGGGGATCTGACCTGCCCTAACCAGCCCCAGGGTGAGGAGGTGCAGGAAGAATTTGGCAACAGATGTTGCCCGGAGGCCCAGCCCTTCACCAGCTTTTTCATCTACAGGCTTGATGGGTGTCTCTGGCATCATCACCAAGCTGGACCTGGGAGTGTGGGCAGGGGGGAACCATCCCAGACCATTCAAGCAACCAGCTTTATTTGCCTACGAGCAGCAAAACCTCCCTGCACCTCCAAAATCCTACCCTGAGTCACTGTCCCATCCCCAACGGACAGATAAGAGAGGGGACCCAAACTGGAAAAGGTCCCCAGGTATTGGGGTGTCTTTGTAACTTTGTTTGTAATATTGTTGTAAATCACCGTATGCTAACCTGTGTGCTTCTGCCATTGAAATGGATAAGGACCAAGGGTCATCTAACCGCATCCTCCAGGCTCCTGACAATGCCTGGAATGCACGCACCACTGACCTTACCTCCTGCATTCCCATCCATGTCTTAGCAGACTCTAACTCCCCTGAAATGTGTATTTTGGTCCAGTTGGTTTGAATCTCTGTTTAACTGGTCGCCCAGGCTGACCTCCCTTGTAACATCCTTAGCTGGCTCCGTCCTCCCGGGCTATGTGCAGAAGCGGGTTCAGTCTGTCATACTCATGGTCCCGTGTACACACTGAACACACATAAGTGGCCAGGAATCCATGATTGGATTTTTTCCTAAACCAAAGGGAGGAATGAAATGACCAGCAACTAGTTAAGATATGGACTCAAGATAGGAATCAAGAAACTGGCCGGGAAACAGTTAAGTGATACTTTGTGAAATTAGAAATCCAAGTTAAAAAGCCTTCTGAACTCGAGATGAGCTTGAGCTAGAAGTCGGTGGACCAGCCTGGGAACCAAACTGGGTAATTTGTCTTACAGCCCAGGTCATCGTGGCCCCTGCCCCTCCTTCTATCCATCAGCTCCCGCCTCACAAACTCCCCCCACGCTTTGGCAACAGATTGCTTGTACCTGAATAATAATTAGTTTAGTGACAAGTTATGTTAGTTAGCAAAACAATTAAGGTGAACTGTATATAAGATCCTGCATTTCTGTGCTGTTTGCTGATTCCTTCAGACAAGGACAGCCGCCAGCTGGCTAATTAAAGCCCCTTAAAACTTTCCATTCGAGCTCTGTTAAGACTTGCCATTTCATTCTTAATCAAGGTGGTGGCAATGGGAGTGAAGCTTTTAAATTTAGGAGAGGAGCTTGGTCCTTTTTTCCTCCATAGCCCATGGCACCATGCATAGAATACTGGACCCAGAGTCAAGAAGACACGAGTTCAAATAGGACTTCAGATATTAGATGTGTGGCCCTGAGCAAGTCAATTTAACCTCTGTCTGTCTGTTTCCTCATCTGTAAAATAGGGATAATAATAGTACCTGCCTCCAAGGGTTGAGAGGATTAAAAAAAGCAGACAATATTTGTAAAGTCCTTTGCAAACCTTAATGGCCTATTCAAATACTGGTTGTTATTGATAATTACTTTATTATGGATATAAAAGAGGTCTTACTAGAGAAATACTAGAATTACTAATAATAAGAGTTACCAAGGAATAATCTGGGAAGAAGAATTTATTCTTTTGGACTATTGGCATATGCTTGAAATCTCTTTAATTTTAGTTTTTGATTCCTATTATAAAAACAGAATTAAGGCAGCGAATTCTAGTGGATATAGAACAGGAAGACCTAGGTTCAGGTCCCACCTGTGACACACAAAGGTTGTATCACCCTGAGCAAGTCATTGTGTATCTTGGGCCTAGGCAACTCTCTAATGCTTTAAGTTATAAAACACTTGCTGTTCAATATTGGTCAAGAGTGTTTCAGTGTTTCCATATCAGTAGTTGACTTTACCAGTGAAATAATAGAAAATCTCTAGAAAAAGCAAAATAAACCATTCCCCGCCGCCCATGGCTTCAGAAAAGTAATGAGTAAACCTCATCAATAGGATGAATGAAGGAGCTGAGGGGTAGGTATTGATTACAGAAGGAAGACGAAAGTTCTTGAGGTGGCCTGGTGCCGGTGGTGGAGGTGAAAGGGAAAAGAGGAAGTCACTAGGAGAAAAATAGTACAAAACTGTTGTTCTTAAGATAAATTGAATCTACTTAGACATTTTGACAGATTCTTCCCTTTCGGAACATGCAAGGCACCCCATAGCTGTTGATACCTGTTTCCCCGAATCACCCTATATTCACCTAGGTGGCTCCTTGGACAAAGTGCTAAGCCTAGAGTCAAAAACACTAATCTTCCTGAATTCAAATTTGGCCTTAGACACTTACTAGCTGGGTGACCCTGGTCAGGTCATTTCACTGTATTTGCCTCAGTTTCCTCAACTGAAAAATGAACTGGAGAAGGAAATGGAAAGCCACTCAAGTATCTTTGTCAAGAAAACTCACAATGGGGTCGTGAAGAATTGAACATAACGGAACAAAAACAACAAAATATATGTACATGTTGTGATCCGCTCTAGGCCCGCTACCCAACCTCTTTCAGGGTAGGGACTTTTAGGCCTAATACAACACCGGACATATAGTAGGTCCTTAATAAATTACTGACCTGTCCGATTGTTTGGCTGAACTCTTCAGTGAAGGGGCGGATGGGTTTCAACAATTCTTCCAGGCCCATTGGTATAATTCTCTAATTTCCTATGAAGTCTCCTTGGATTTGTATGTCCTATTATAGCCACAGATAGAGCTGTTTCTTTCAAGGACTTTAAAACTTCCAAGATTTATTTTGTAAATAAACTAAATTTAAATTTAACTAAGCTTAATTTAAATTTTTGATTCCTTCTAAAAACAAATTTTAAGGCAATGTGGTATAGTGGATGTAGAACAAAAAGAGCTAGGTTCATCTTCAGGGTGCTGTTCCTTTCTTTGATGGTAGTTGATTCTATTGTACTTTAAAATCAGTGGTTCCAAGGACATTTTTTTTTAAAAGCATGGCATAAGCATTATTCAGAACACATAGCTGGTCTTCTTACCTGAAGGACAAGGCACATTGTGCAAAAACACTATCACGCTGTCTTTTTTTTACTCTGGAGAGGACAGAATGGGAACACTACACCAACCATTCATTCATCCATTAATAATAGCAGGAAACCTCTTTATTTCTCTGTGTTGCTTCCTCCATTGCTTTTCAGTCAGGAAAATATGAATTTTTGATCATGCCTGGGATTTTAGGAAAGAAGCTGAATAGATCATTTTGTACTGAGCCCTACTACAATTAATAAAATTGCTAAAAAACACTATAATTCAAACCACTATAGAAGTCACTAGGTTCAAGTCTATGGAAAATGGTCAATATAGCTCAGTTAGTTAATTTTCCAAAAGGATGTTTTGACAGTTTAGAGTTTGAAGGCATGGATTATAGTTCAGCACAAAACAAAACAAATCAAAGCAGCCTTTCCACAATCTGAGAGTCCCCAAAGAGAAATGGTTTCCCTCTTGTGCCTTTACCAGCGTAGCAGGAGACTTTTATTTTGATAGTCTCATGCTGTATGTGTGATCACTCCAGTGATGTGTGGGTTCACTCTACCATGACCGTTCAGAAATCAATCCCTCAGGAAAAAAAAATGCCAATAATGGACAAAACCTGATGTCCACAGTATGGCAGGACACCGAAGAAAACAAAAACAAATGTATTTCTCTTTAGAGGGATTACATTTTTTCTGCCATGTAAAAATACAAGTAACAATGTTCTCAGGCTTTAATAACAAAATATATTTATGAGATGATTTGCCCCTTTTGGGGGAGTATGATGTTAAAAATCATAGTTATAGTGACAAATAGTTCCATCTTTATTAATATGATAATAGTGATAGTTTTATCATTATAGTTAAAAATATCTGGTTCCGATTTTATGTTTATATTTATAATTTATATTTAATTAATGATAATGAATATTAATAGTATATAATTATACATTATAATTTATAATATAAATAAAAAAGCACAATAGTGACAGAATTTTGAAAATTTTAAAAATGTTCTGTTGGTGATGCAGTAGTGTGGAAATAGCTGATAGAA
Organism: Pseudocheirus occidentalis; assembly: GCA_028646575.1. Taxonomy (NCBI): domain Eukaryota; kingdom Metazoa; phylum Chordata; class Mammalia; order Diprotodontia; family Pseudocheiridae; genus Pseudocheirus; species Pseudocheirus occidentalis. The sequence goes on from JAQQSW010000112.1 coordinate 67,443, forward strand.
TATACAAATAATTCCACTCCGCTGACCAAGGTATCCCTAGGGCAGAGGTCTTAGCGAGTTTGTAGTAGGTCATGAAAGAGTTAAAGCTTCATTATACATGACAATGTTCTGACAGCATCTGTCTAGAACTGATTGTTGAACATATTTAAATCATCCATTATGTCAGCATATAAAATTATCCTGAATAATTTGAAAAACCCAATTCTCTTCAACACCTGAATGAAGTTTCAATATTCATTTATTCATTCATTAATCCAACAGGCATTTTTTGAAATGTTTACTATGTAGGGGCGGCTAGGTGGTGCAGTGAATAGAGCATCGGCCTTGGAGTCAGGAGGACCTGAGTTCAAATCTGCCCTCAGACACTTAACACACACACACACACACACACACACACACACACACACAAACTAGCCGTGTGACCTTGGGCAAGTCATTTTACACCAACTACCCTTCAAAAAAAAAAGAAAAAAAAAGAAATGTTTACTATGTGCTAGGCACTGTTCCAGGTGCTGAGGCTACAAAGAGTGAAATGAAACAGTCCCTGATTCCAAACTGGAGAAATCTCATTCACCTTGAAGGAGGAGAATGTTAGGGATGGGAGGGCAATGAAAAGACTCAACTGTAGGATTTTTTAAAAAAAAGAATTAGTTTGCCATTTTTGATATAAGTGCTGAGCCTATATAATAAAAGAAAAGTGAACATCAAATTAACATGTATAAATTTTAAAAATAGAATTAAATTCAAAAGGGTCTATATTATATAACAACATATCATAATCATAAAAATCCTTTAACTTATTAGAACTTCTGGAAACAAGGATTTAAGGCATATGGAAAAAAATCATTACTTTCTGACTAATTAATTAAAAAAACCTACTGATATTAGGAAAAAAGTTATTGAAATTTTTAAGTACTCTCAGTATTTTCTGTGGTTTCGTTGAAGCTTTTTCTGACTTGATAGATTAATCCTAGAGGAACAAAGAATTTAGGTGGTTGTGGATGGTTATGCAGCTACTGAGGATCAGATTGGGATTTGAATTCAAAGTTTTCTGATTTTCAGCCTAGTGCTCTCTCTGCTGTACTTCTACAAACTTTTAATCAAAACCCTAAAAAAACAGAGGAAGAAAAATTTTCCAACCCATCATTCACTAACAATCAGGTATACCACGTCTTGGTTACCAAAAGTGTGGAAATGATACACATTTTTTGAGAGTTTATAATATTAGGAAATAATAAATTCTTTACTAGTACTGCTCTTTTTAAAATGGTAAATAGACATGAACTGTAATCCTCAAAAACAATAATTTTTTTTGTTTTCGAAAAACAATAGACTTTAAATTCTTGGACCCTACAGAAATTGGTACTATATACAAAATAGAATTTGAATGTATTTTTCAATTTCCTTTTTTTCTTTTTGTTTAGCTTTTTAGAAGATACATTTCACTCTGAGGACTCTAGTATCTACTGTTTTAACTTCAAAGTTATCTTGCTTGATCATGAAATACTTTGGACACACGACATGATGAATGGGTGGAAAGCAGATTGGCTGGCTTATAGTCCTGTCTTTTAGGAAACAAATTCTGTCTTTTGGTTGAGAACTATACCTTGGGTAACAGTTTGGTTTTCTGTGTTCCAAACAGGAATAGGACAAGGTGTACCAGTGGTGGGTCTGGTGGTGGAAGGAGGCCCTAACGTGATCCTCATGGTGTGGGAGTTTGTCAGAGAAAGCTCTCCAGTTCCCGTGGTGGTCTTTGAGGGCACGGGTCGAGCGGCTGATCTCTTGGCCTACGCTTACAAACATACAGCTGATGAAGGGTGAGTTTGGTGTCTGCTCATCTGCCAGGGTTATTAAGCACACTGAATGAATTGGGCAGGACGGCCTTTTTTTTTTTCTTTTTCTTTTTGGATGGGGGAAAGTAGGGTAATTGGGGTTAACTGACTTGCCTAAGGTCACATGGCTAGTTTTGTGTTAAGTTTCTGAGGCCAGATTTGAACTCAGGTCCTCCTGACTCCAAGGCTGGTGCTCTACTCATTGTGCCATGCAGCTGCCCCAAGGACAGACATTTATATAGACTTTAAGATAAAATAAAGCATGGGATGATGGAGCTGGAAGAAATCTTAGAGGTCAGCTAGTCTAAGCCATTCATTTTTCAGATGAAGACACTAAAGTCCAGGGAAGTGACTTACTCAAGGTCACACAGGTATTAAGTGGCAGAGTATTTCCTAGATAAGGAAGATGGGAATATTGACACCAAAAGTTGTGTTTTTTTTTTTCCTGAGGCTCTTTTGCATTTTAGTTGGTGCCAGAATGACCTTTGAAGGCTTAAGAAGGTTGGATTTAGGATGTGGGAGTGCATGAAAATAATTCAGCAAAGAGAAGGAATTGGTTTTCCCCTTTCCTAAATTCAGGTGTTGAGAATTACAGGCTGTATTTATCCACAGTGGCTAGATAGAGTATGTATCCTCTCCCATTTCACATTTCTCTCTTCAAATAAATAGGCAGCTTTGATTTGCTCACCTCTGAATTTAGTGAGGTGTTCTGCCAATGTTAGAAATGTAGAAAGTTTGCTGTTCTTTTAAAACAAAGCCAGAGCTCCAGATTGAGAATGAAAAGTGTCAACTCCTCCTTTTGACCTCCCCTTCCTTACTCTCACTCATACCTTGTCCAGTGGCTTCCTAAGAGAATTTTTTAATGATACTTATTTTCAAGATCTGGGTACCGTGTACCCACTTTGACCTTGTATCACACTTCCCTCAACCTGTGGATTGATTTTGTCCCTAGCATTCTTAAAGTCTCAGAATAGGTACTAACAGTGCCATTCTTCGCTATGTTTCTTCTGTTTCTAATTATTTCCTTCTTGGTACTGTGTCAAATTATGTCCATTTGTCTTTCTCCCAGGGAACTCCGCCCTTTGGTGAAGGAAGAGATCATTCATATGATTCAAAACACTTTCAATTTTGGTTTTAAACAGTCCAATCACCTTTTAAACATTCTGATGGAGTGTATGGAGCATAGGGAGTCTGTGAGTATGATTAATGGACCTGTTTTCTTTTTTTTAAAGCCTGAAACCCTTGGCTTTAACAAATGTGTATCTTTTTTTTAATCCCCCTCCAACATTAATTTTTCGGTTTTTAAAATTACAGTTACTTACTGTATACAATTTGACTTTCAGTCCCTTCCCTGTCTCCCTTATACTGCTGTTTTCAAATCCAGCTGATTATAAATCATTTAGGCAAATGTGAATTCAGCCATTCCATTCAATTTGACATCAATTAGGCATCCATTATGGTGTGGCACTGCTAGGTGTTGGGGATGCAAAAAAACAAATAAAAAAAGAAACAATTCTTACCCTCAGAGTACTTATTTTCCATTGTTGGGACAGAACTCGTACTCGCATAAGGAAATAAAAGATAATTTAGGAGGCTAATAATAACTTAACTTGGCTACATCAACCATATATTTTACGCATTTAAAAAATTGTTTAAATTTTTGCTACTCCCTTTGTTTTCATATTACCTTTATTTATATCAATATCTTTTCCCCAAGAGCACATCCTTTGTAATTCAAAATAAAAAGAGAGGGGAGAAATTAAAGCAAACCCAATCAACATATTAACTGAGTGTGAGAGGCTATGCCAAGTTCCATATCCTTAGTCCACCACTTATGCAAAGAAGAGAGGGTTGCAGGCATGCATCTTTTATTTTTATTTTTTGCTTTTTTTTGGAGGGCAATTGAGGTTAAGTGACTTGCCCAAGGTCACATGGCTAGTAAGTGTGTCAAGTGTCTGAGGCCAGATTTGAATTCAGGTCCTCCTGACTCCAGAGCCGGTGCTCTACTCGCTGCTCTACCTAGCCACCCCAGGTATGCATCTTAATACCAAAATCTGTTATGAGAGCCAAGAGGGAGAGCGATTTAAGAGTTTATCCTAAAATATCTTTATCTTAAGGTCAGTACTATATGCTCTTGTTTCCTCTGTGGTGTGGAAGTGGGGCAGATTTCAGATAGGAGCAATGATACTGCTTAATAGTCAATAACTACTTATTAAGCACCTGCTGGGTTCCAGGCACTGTGCTAAGTATTGGAGACACAAAGAAAGGCAAAAAAAAAAAAACAGTCCCTCTCTTCTAATGCTTGGCCTAATGAGGGCCTGAGATATATAGAACTTGAAATCTCCTAATTATTCATATCTCATTTTATGCAGCAATTTTAATACATCTCTCATGAAACGTTTACTTGAGATGCTAAGAAGTAGAAAAAATTATTAGAAAATTTTCTGGGACTGAAATGATTTCTATTACAAGGCTTCCGCCCATGCCTATGTAATCTGCATATTTTCCAACTGGAAGATCTGAAGTATTAGATGTATTTAATACATGGATTTGGTAATGAGATCCGGAATATTTGAGAGTTAACTGTATTCATGCATATCTGAAGTTCATCACGTACATGGAATCAGTATAATTATAATTAGAGAATTCTTAGAGTTAATCTAGGCCACTATTCATTTTACAGATGAGGAAACAGGCTCATAGGACTTAAGTTAGAATTTTTAAATTACATTTTTTTTCCAGTGAAAATCCACCTTTTTCTTCCTCCCACACCTCCATTGAGAGAGCAAGAAAAACCAAAATCCTGTTACAAACACCTGTCATCCAGCAAAACACATCCTCCCACTGGCCGTGTTCAAAAAAGTGCATGTCTCAATTTGCATGCTGAGTCTATCACTCTGTACATACGCATAGCGTGTTTCATTGTCAGATCTCTGAGACCAAGGCTGGTCATTATGGTAGAGTTCTTAAGTTAGCTTCAAAGTTGACTGTCTTTGCAATATTCTCCTCATTTCGCTCAGCATCCATTCATGCAAGTCTGCGACTTTCTCATTACATTCCTATACCATAACTTCAGTTATCCCTCATTTGATGGGTAGTCCTTCAGTTTCCAATTTTTTGCTATTGGAAAAAAGTGCCCTAAATATATTTGGGTTTTCTCCCTCTTTCTTTGGTCTCTTTCTGGTATACAGACCACAGTATTGCTATGTCAAAAGGTATGCACAGCTTAATAGCTTTGGGGGCATAGTTCCAAATTGCTTTCCAGAACGACTGCACCAGTTCACAGTTCCACCAGCAATGCATTTATGCATCCATTTCCCTAAAGTCTCTCTAACATTTTTCACTTTCTTTTTTGGTCAACTTTGCTAATTTGATGAGTGAGGGGTAGAACACTGCTAAGTGACTGTATTAGGGGCAGTCAGTTTGATGCAGGTAGTTAATTGGAGAACTGGGACTAGAATCAGATCTCCTGACCATCAATGCAGGGCTTTTGCCATGCCACCTAGTCAGTATATGTTTTTTCTAGAAAATCTGCAATGTTTTATTTATGTTTACAAGCATTTATTATCTCTATCTTCCATTTTCCTTAATTAAACAATAAAAAAGAAAACCTTTTAACAAATATGCATAATCCAGTAGCATAAATTTTCCTATTAGTTATGTCCAAAAATGTAGGCCTCACTTTGAGGAGTCTTTTCTGTTTTACTGGTTCATCTTCATCTTTCCCATCAGTTTTAGTAACAATAATGGCTCATATTCCTGCAGCGTAAGTTTGTAAGACAACAACCCTGTGAAGTGGTTAGATAGTGAAAAGTATTATTCCCATTTTGGAGATGTTGAAACTGAAGCTCAGAGGCTTAGGTTACTAAGATCATGAAGTTGTAGGAGCTGGGCTTCAAAGCCAGCTCTTCTAGACTTTATAATCCAGGGCTATTTCCACTACACCAGGCTGCTGTTTCCAGGAGACATTAATGGTCCTTCAGGAAACAGATGTGTCTGATGCCACAAAGATTTTCTGTTTATCCAGTACTTAGTACTATCTTAGGTATCTTAAGGGGAATGTATATTTGAAACGACTTTACTTTTTTTAGATCACGGGATTAGAATGTTCTCATCTATTGTCCAATTAACACCATATTCATTTGTCTCTGAACTTTGAGGTACCTCTTAAGAAGTTTAATTCAGATTTTCCCTATAATGCATTCATATCTTTAGTTATTTCCTAAATGGCCATGATTTTTTGTTTCTTTCTTAAGATATTTTCAGGGATAGAAAACCTTTTTTTGGTTTGTTTTTTTGGAGGGCAGTTGGGGTTAAGTGACTTGCCCAAGGTCACACGCTAGTTTTTGTGTTGTGTCTGAGGCCGGATTTGAACTTAGGTGTTCCTGACTCCAGGGCCGGTGCTCTATTCACTGCACCACCTAGCCACCCTGATAGAAAACTTTTAATCCAAGCGTTGTCTTTAACATTACTGAGGGAATGAATTATGCTTTGTGGGTGGCCTAAAAGAGAAATTTGCCTTTCATCTTTCTCCCAAATGTATGTTATTCGGTGGTTTTCTTTTTAAACTTGTTCCAGATCACCATTTTTGATGCTGATTCAGAGGAGCAGCAAGACCTTGATTTAGCAATCTTGACAGCCCTGCTTAAAGGTAAGGGAGTCTGAACAGGTTTTAAACCTGTTTCCCAGTGATTTTCCAGGGATGGACAGCTTCTTTTCACTTTCTCTTTCCATCTGGGCAAAATAGGGAGTTTTTGAGTTCAACATATTCTCTTTCTTCCCAGGTACAAATTTGTCAGCCTCAGAACAGTTAGAGCTAGCAATGGCCTGGAACAGGATGGATATTGCTAAGAAGGAGATTCTTGTTTATGGACAACATTGGAAGGTGATGTGAAAGTATTTCATTTGTGTGTCAATTTGGGCCCTGAAAGGAGATCCCCTGTTATCTCTGTTGCTGAAGTATCTAGATCCACCTTCTTCCTTATCTTCTTCCCCATCTTGGTGGCAGGAAGGAGCTCTGAAGAGCTCTGTCTGTTCTGACTTTGTGGTTGGGGGGGGGGGAGCTGGAGAAGAGGGAAAGGTAGGAGGGGCACAGGGTGTTGAGGGAGGACCACTGCTCTTGGATAGTGATGTCTGCTCCAGAAGGCTGTGGTTGTAATGTGTCTCACTGTAAGGGTTCCTTCCTGGGTTTGAGACACATGGAGTCCCAGTATGGTCTGTTCTAACACTGCTTCAGGGACCAGTTTCACTGATGGGGTTTGGGTATTCTCAGTGATATGATTTTAGGAAACATTTTGGTCTTCCTTGATCCATGTATATGAATGTGAATTTGGAGTCAATGGACTCAGGTTCTAATTTTGACTCGGACACTTACATCTGTGGTCCTTTTTGTCTGATTATGTCAGACAGAAGAGTTCATCAGTACCTAAGTTATTCTGTAGTGATGTTAGAGGAGCAGGTAGAGAATCTTTAGTGTCCATAATTGTAAGTATGGGATGATAGATGGTATGGGTGATTCTGAGATCAGGGTAGCTTAGTGAATAGAGAACTGACCTCAGAGCCAGAAATATCTTGGTTCAGATCTAATTTCTGGCATTTAACTGGTTGGATGACTCTGGGCAGCAAGCATCTCAGGAAATTTTCTTCATCTTTACGTTGTAGAGAAAGTGTCATTTGATTGGTAAAAGAAGTTACTAATTAACAGCTCCACACACCTATGAAATTATAGATCTAGTAAAAAAAA
>JAQQSW010000112.1:75517-98666 GCA_028646575.1 Pseudocheirus occidentalis
GATCTCTCCCAAACCCTTCTAAATTCTGAAAACATCCCTCCACCCTCCTTATCAGCTAGCTAACTCATTCAGTAGCTAACTTCCTAATTATCTTCAGGTTCAAATATTAATTCCTTTTTTGGTGTTTAAAGCTCTCTACAACTTAGTCCCATCCTCCCTTTTCAGTATAATTACATAGAACAAGCATGCTGTTGTCCAGATATAATGTTCTCATTGTCCATTCCTCTCACATGACACCCATCTCCCATTTTTTTTTTTGCTTTTGAATTGGCTATCTCCCACATCTGGAATGTTCTCCTTCCACCCTCCTTCTTTTTCTCCATGTCCTAGAGTCCCTCTTTTTTTAAATTATTTTATTTTTTGCTTTATTTATTTATTTTTTGGAGGGAGGTTGGGGTTAAGTGACTTGCCCAAGGTCATGGCTAGTGATTTGTGTTAAGTGTCTGAGGCCGGATTTGAACTCAGGTACTCCTGACTCCAGGGCTGGTGCTCTATTCCCTACTCCATCTAGCCACCCCAAGTCCCTCTTTTTTCTTCATAGTTCACTTTAAGGACAATCTTCTTCAAAAGGACTTTTCAGGTCTTAATGCCTTTTCCTTGCCTTATCTTGAATGTATTTTATACATATGTACGCATATATTTAAACATGCCTATATGCATATATATTTATATGTCAGGAATTCTTAATCTTACCTTGCATCACAGACTCTTTGACCAGTCTGGTGAAACCTATGGATGCCCTTCTCAGAATAATGATTGTTTTGTTGTCCATGTTCATAATGGAAAGAAAAGCCACATTTTAGTTAGAAGTGAGGGAAAATAATATGTAACTTTGTTCCCATCCAAATTCATAGACTTCCCTGGAAGTCTGCCCAGGTTTAGACAACTTGGCGTAAGTGTATGTTATCTCCCCCATTAATTAATTAAGCTATTAGTAATAATAGCTAGCATTTCTAAAGTGCTTTAAGGGTTGCAAAGCATTTACACATGTTGACTCATTGAATGTAAGCTCTTTGAGTGTAGGGATGGTTCAACCTTTGGATTCGTATCCCTACAACCCAGGCTGGAGTCTGGCCCAAAGCAGGGGCTTAATAAATGCTTGTTCCTTATATATATATATATATATATATATATATATATATATAAAACCTGGAGAGGTATGTTAAATTATTTAACATATATGCAGTTCAGTGTCTTTTTTTCTGCAAAATGGAAGAATTTGATTAAAGGTTCTTCAAGGTCCATTCCAACTCTGATTTTCTTATGACTTAGAGTATTAATTTTCTATTTTTAAATGATGATAAAAATTCACAGTGGTTACAGCTTTTGTACATTTGGTAAATTTTTATTAGTCATCCCTATTATTGATGGGTTACCAAATTCCCCAATTATACACACAGGATCTTCTGGTACTCCTTAATGTCTCAAAAAACAAGTGCCATGACATTACTGTTGATTCTCCTTTTTCTTCCAATAGGAGTGCCATATTACCATTGGTCCTCCTTACCTCTCTTTCCCCTGAGGGAAAGACTAATGTCAATGTGGTGGCATGTATATGTATTTTTTGAGTTACTAGAGAGTGCTCTGACCTATGCAGTGCCCTGTGAACTTCACACTTGTGTTTTTATGCCTTGTTTTTTGGTCAGGAATGTAGCCTAGTTATACCCTTGTTCCCCTCCTCCCCCAAGTCATTGTTTTCATGGGAAAATATGTTCTACTTTATGACTGGTGTTTAGGAACATATTATGTAAAAAACAGAAGTTTCCTGAATTTACCTTATCTCTTCATTACCAAGTGCCTTTAAGACAAAAACTGAATAATTTGGTTCCTTGTATTCCCCATAGTGCCCAACAAGCCAGCCTTGTATATAATAAGCTCTTTAAAAAATTAAGTTTTATTTTTTCTAATTATCAAGTGTTTGTTTTTTTCTCCCATCATTTCTCCCCACTGAGAAAAAGAAAAGAATTAATAAACCCCTTGTAAAACATGGGAAACGTCAAGCCAAAAAATTCACCATACTGGCCATATTGAAAAATGTCTTATTCTGCATCCTTTCTCTGTCAGTAAATGGGTAGCATTCTTCATCACTGGTCCTCCGAAATCATGATTGATTGTTACATTGATCAGAGGTCTTAACTACACATGCTAAACTCTGAGTAGATATTTACTGGTTAATAAGGTGACCACATTGATTTTCCCCTTCCGGGAGTCCTATGGCCATGCCTCACTGGGCTATGGAAATGAGCCTGGATTTTTAAGGCAACACCCAATCTCTGCCAAGTTCTTTAAGCTGGAAAGGCTTTGAGTTATGGGCACGGTGATAGACTGAATCTGTTCTGTGGACATCAGGCTCACTTAATAAGGAGAAGCTCATTATTAAATGTTTGATATTTTTAAATTTACAAAAATTGGCTACACCAAACTGTAAAATACTTAAAATGCAAAATGCTCCTCTGTCCTACATGGTCCCTTTAGCTTCTGAGTTACAATTAATGAGGGTTGGCAAAGGGAGACAGAGGTCAAAAAAGAATCACACCACTCAGATTATTTGCAAGCATTAATTTAGCTGTATATAGTATTCTTATTGTGAGTTCTTCACCAGTGACCAGTGAGCTGATAGCTTTCTGGAGAAGTGAACCACATCCAGATAGATGATTTTTTACTACAAATGAAACTAGAATTTATCTGGAAGTTACAGCTCAGTAGAAGGATGGATGACATGTTTCTTTTAGGCAGGCAAATTAAGGGACTGAAAGAGCTAGTTTCAAAGGGAACATTGGTCACCCTATTTTGCATTGCTCACAATGAATCTAAACCAATATACCACAGTCGGGATAATTACAGATGATGTGCCAGCATTTGTTATCAATGAAGAAATAGAGAAATTGTATGATCTATGAACCATGGTACACCAAAATCTTGGATTAAAATTATAGGTAACCCCCCCAAACAATGGAAAGATCCATAATGAGTTAAGTAGGTGGCAGAAGAATATCAATCATGTCTTATTTGCAAGAAGCAGCATAAAAGCAATGAAGGATATAAATGGTCTAAAAAGTTATAAATGCTGTAACAGTGGAATTTGGCCGTCTAGGGGCACACAAATGTGAGCCACTTAGAACCTGAGAAAGGCTTCTGAAATGTTGGATGGATATTCTGTGCAGGAAGGACTGCAACAAGAACCATATAACATTATACTGTGTGAAAGGGGTTGTGCTCTTCTGCAGCACATGGAGAATACATATGCTAATGAGTTTTCATTGGTTTGTGAGATTTAGTTCCAGAAGAAACCTTAGAAATACAACTAGGTCCTGATTAGCATGAAAAATAAAATCCTTGAAGTGATTGCATTTATTTGAATTTATATTATTTGATGTTATAATTGTGCAAAATATGGTGATTGGTTCCACACCAATGGAGATATGCAGTGTGAATCTGAGTAATATGCTCATTTTGGGGGGTTCGTTATTCTATTGGGAACCTAATTGTAGCCTAATAGTTTACCCCCTTCATTTTACAAGTGAAGACAGTGAGTGTGTGACTGTTCTAAGATGATATAGGGAATAAGTAGGGGACCCAGTATTCAAACCCAGGCTCCTGGCTCCAAATACAGAGCTTTCTACATTACACTATTTATTCATCTAAATTATTTGGGTGTTCATTTCCTCAGTTTTACTCCCATTTCCTGACATTCTTTCAAATTACCTACTGATTTCCTTTGTGACTATTTTACTTTCTCTTTCTTTTCCCCCTTCCATTCTCCTTCTTTTAATTGAAGGAATCTGTTTTGACTTAACATGGACCAGACAGAGTATGTTGTTCTTTTAGTATATCATAATAGTTTTGATGACACCTGGATGCTGCAAGGGACAAAGGTTAGGGTATAATTGCCACACCATTAAGTATTCATTTACTTTAAGTCACCTGTCCCACCGATGCTTCCAACTCAGTGGGGAGCAAGGTAGCTGTGTACAGAACTTTCCCCTTCTCTTCTTTTTTTTTAAATCCCCCCAAAATTTAGCACAGTGCCTGGCACAGAGAAGGCACTTGATAAATGCTGGTTGACTGATTCCTATCTCACTTACTTTGATCACAAATTTGTGCCGAAGTGATTTCCTGTTCTAAGATTCCAATTTACATGTCACAGGATTGTATTTTAAATTTGAGTTCTATTATTTAAAAAAGCTGTTATGGGGCTAATTTTTGACTCCAGCTTTCTGAAAATCTTTCTTATTGCTAATGACTTCTTTGTTTCTAATTAGACTAGAAGATGGCTGCAGTATTCACTTGAGAATGAAGGAACTGCTGTATTAGAAAATAGGGGAGCCCCCCAAAAGATCAAAGAAAGAGGATAACAATTCACATTTTTATGACAATATTTATTACAGTATTTTTGTTGTAGCAAGTATCTGGAAACAAAATGGGTGCCCACCAGTTGGGGAATGACTGAATAGATTTTCGTGTATGAATTTACTGGAATATGATTGAGCCATAATAAATGATGAAAAGGACAGATTCAAAGAAACTTAGGAGGACTTGTATGAGCTGATGCAGAGTGAAGTGAACAGAACCAGGAGAATGAGTTAGACAATATATACAACATTGTAAAGGAAAACCTTTGTGAAGGTCTCTGCCCTGATCAGTGTAATGACCAATCACAACTCAGATTTCTGCTGATTAATGTGCTTGGCAGAAAGATGATGGACAATAGAGGTAAAATGAAGCATCCTTTTTCTGACACAGCTGATATTGGGATTTGTTTTCTGTGACTATGCTCATTTATTATAAGGGAAGGCTTTTATTTTCTTTTAGTAGGAGGGAGGAGAGTAGCTATAATGATAATTTAAAATGGGAGAAAAGAAAGGAAAGAGTGTCAATGAATCATTTTAAAAATAGGCAGTAGAGAGCAGGAGGAAGTTCTGAAGGAGACACAGAAGAGAGACAGAATTAAAACTATGATGTTAAATTTTAAATACTATACACCTCCTCCCCTACCCCCACAGTTAGACACGGTGCAGATTCAAGATTCCATAAGAGGTTCACTTTTTCTAGTTTTCCTTTTTATGGGGAAATGTTCATGTTTGTTGATATTTGTCAAGTTTAAAAGAATAAAAAAGAAGGTTAAAAAAAAACCAAACAAGCAAACCAGAGATGATATGACATTTTGGTAAAAACTTGATTTTTATATAAATTTTTTTTACCTCAACTCATCATTAGAATCATAGGTCTCTGGAAGAGACCTCAGAGGCCAGCTAGTAGAATCCCCTGCTTCTATGGCTGAGGATACTGAGGCTCAGGGTTAACTCACTTTCTCCCAAGGTCAAAAAGGTAGTAAACATCAGAGGCTGGATTTTCACCAACTAACTCTTGTAAGACTGTAAGTTGCAGAGGAGGTGCTGACTTATAATTGGTAAAAGCAGTTTCCTCATTTACCAAAGATGACCCACAGCCCTCAAATTCTGTTGGTGAGTTAGGGGGATGTCTATGCCAAGTACAGGAAGACTTCCTCTGGTGGAATGGGAGGATGAGAACAGTTTGTTCCAATGGCTGCGATGATGTCTGAAGCAGGCACTGTGTGGCGCTTACACTTTAGTTGGGCATCAAAGATGCCAGGGTCATCCACTGCATCCCGGATCATTGCCAGTTGTATTGATTTTTTATCTTACCACTGGACTTCAGTTATTTTGAAACAGAGAGTGAGGCTGGTGACTTTGTGAAGCTCTGCCTCACTTCAATCCAATTCACATACAAGTTACAACATTACCTGTGATGGCATTGGTCTACTTTGAAAACGAAGGGCAAAAACCCAATAAATGCTCATTCTCTGTCTACATCCCTCTCACTTCAGAGCCAGTGGTTTTCCACGGTACTGTCCAGTTCTCCCTCAGGTGCAAAGATAAATGACAAGCAACATTTCCATTTAGGTAAAAAAAAATTTTGATTTTTTAGCCAAACTAGAAAACTTTAAATTGCATTTTGAACTATATGTATTATTTCCCTATGAAAATGCCTGTGTTTCAAGGTCTCATCCATGTGAGTTTTTCTTTTTTTAGTTACTTAGTATCATGGTTAGAGCTGAATAAGAGCTCAGAGTTCTGGAGATGAAAGGTATAATATTTCTCTTCCTTGACCCTTCTTGTTTCCTTTGTACCTTAAAGCCTGACTCTTTGGAACAAGCCATGATGGATGCTTTAGTGATGGATCGGGTGGATTTTGTGAAGCTCTTAATAGAATACGGAATGAACCTGCACCACTTTCTTACTATCTCCCGGCTAGAAGAGCTCTACAATACAGTAAGTATTGCATCTGATGTCATCTGCTTTTGGAATCCAGATATCCTATTCTGGGACCCATAGTCTGTACTTCAGAAGAAATATAGGAATTACATTAAGATGGTTTGTTGAAAGGTAAACTTTTATATCTAAAGTGAAATTTAGATATAAATTTTCTGAGCAGAAAATGCAGTTTTCCGGTGGTAGATTTTTTATTTACTCATTTTTACTTTGACAAATGAACTTGGAATAAAATATTTGGCCAAGAATAGGAGTGCACAACTATGATCTATGTGTGTTACTTGGAGGACGAGACTGTTGGATTGCTTGAGCTCTGGAGTACTGACATGCAACAAGCTTAAGCTGGCCTTGTGTCCATATTGTTTGGCTCTGATATGGTGAGGCCCTGGGAGCCAAGGAACTACTAGGTTACCTAAGGAGGAGGTCAACTGACCCAACTTGGAAACAGGGCAGGTCTGTGTTAGAAGGACCAGGGACATCATTATATAATAATTGGCTGGGTCCTTTAAGATATTCTTAAGTTTAGTTTCTTTTTTCAGCTTGCATGATAGTCATCAGGGGCCACTGAACTTCTAGCCTGGGTGAGACAGGAAGAATAGTCCTTAAAAAAGAAAAGGAAATATTTGCCACATCATCTCTTTATGTCGAAATGAACCATTAGTTGACTAAAAGAAATTTATTACTGATAACAAGTCAGGATCTTGAATTACTTCCGTAATGAATATTCTACCACTCCTTGACCAAACCTACTCCTTGTCTACTCAACTGGCGTCTAAACAAGCCATGTGTATAGTCCTGCCTCTGAGATTTTGCTTATGTCAGACTCTGAACTTGAACTGTTCATGCCAGTCCTTTGTGCTGATCTAAGTCCTTCCTTTCTTTCAAAGCAGTTTTAAGTTCCATATCTTCCTGAAACCTCAGTGCTCTGAAATCCTCTGAATTCTGAACTCCTACTAATAAGCTATCCCCATTCCATAACATATGCTCTCTTTAATTTTAAAAGTTTTTTTTATTTAAATTTTTGTCTTTTGGGCTCATCTCCCTATTTCACCATAGCTGGAAGTGCTACATTCACTCACAGCCGATTCCATTGCTGATTGGAGTGGAATCTTTGTCTGCCTACGTTTCTGACCTGGACTGGTTTGCTGCTCCTTGGGCACCTTGGTGGCATTCCCTTTTGGGAATGGCAGTGTGCTTAGTTGGGATATTCAAATTGGTTTAGCTCATTGTGACTCAGAATTCTCAACTCATAGCCTTCTACTAGTGGAGATTACAGGTGCACCCAGCTTTTTTTTTCCTTTAAATTTAGGCAGGTCAGTGGCACAGTGGACAGAGCCCTAGACTTGGTGTTAGGAGTGTTTGCATACATTCTAGCTGTGTGACCTTGGTTCGATTCATCTTAATCTTACACTTAACCTCTCAGCCTTTGTTTCCTCATCAGTGACATGAGGATGATAACAGCATCGATCCCACTGGTTTGATGTGGCGATCAAATGGGAAAACATACTTTACCAATCTTAAAGTGCTCTATAAATGCAAACTGGTATGTATGTATGTAGATTATACATAGACTAAGGTCAATGTGGATCTGATACAATGTTCTTTTCTCTCTCTCTCAGAACCTGGCTCATAATGATGAAATCCTAATAAAGCTGCCCCCAGCCCCAGTATTCTTACTTCCCTCTAGGCCCCACTGAACAGCAGGCCCGCCGGCCCTACCTACCCAACCCCGCCCCCCGCCCCAGCCCTGCCACAATCAATATCCTGACTTCTTCACATAGGCCTTACTGTGTGGACCAGAACAGGTGTGTCCATGAACTCATATTCTTACAGAAGCAGCAGGTGTGTCCGTGTGATTGGCATTCCAACCACTGCCCCCAAACGCATTCCTCATATTTCCCACAGAAGCAGCAGGTGTGTCCGTGCGCGCTCAACCACAGCCACATCCGTCTGATCTCAGACAGGACCACAGTAGACAGCCAATTGGAAAGCAGCACCTGCCTGAGCCAGATGTGGACTCCAAAGCCAAAGAAGGGACTTTCCCTAAGTAGGCACCTGTGCAGTCATAGCAAAAGCTGGCCTTTGAGTGAACTTATGACACAGAGAGACTTTTATAATATTATACATATTTTATAATATTATACATATTATACTGTCATACATATTATGCATACATAATATACTTAATCATACATACATACCCCCAGTGGGTTTTTCTGTGTGCATTGTGGGTAATCACATGCGCAGTTCCAACTGTGACTGTGACCCCTCCCCTATTATATAATCCTATAAACTCCTCCTGCCTCTTTTTTTTTGGAGGGGGAAGGCAGGGCAGTTGGGGTTAAGTGACTTGTCCAAGGTCATACAGCTATTAAGTGTTAAGTGTCTGAGGCTGCATTTGAACTCAGGTGGTCTGACTCCAGGACCAGTGTTCTATTCAATGCACCACCTAGCTGTCCTGTCCTGACTTTTCAATATTCATGATTTCTGTCACCCTATAAAAATCCATCTTGCCTTCTCTGAAGTTGCTAGTTCCTCTTAGAAATCAGCCGCTTCATGAGAGGTGTCAATCTCAATAAATGCCTATACATGGATTAGAGGCGGTCTGACTCTGAATTCTTTGAGATGGTTCCACCATAAAGCATCAGTTTCATGATCAGCTTTGGCATCTCTGGGTGGACACAGTCTAAACCACAACATTAACAATGTATTTCACCAGTAGGAAATCAATGAATATTTATTGATTGATTAATTTATGTATTCAGATAAGCTATGTGAAGAAATATGATAAAGGATAATAACATATTAAGCAGAACTGTTCCCTCTTCTAGCATAGGATTAGCTTCTAATTTTTAATATATTATTCTTGCTTTAAAATGGTTATTTAATATAATTATGTCAGTTCTTGGGAAACAGACAATAGAATCATCACATTTAAGTAAAGGCCACTGAGAGTGTTTTTCCTCACGTGTGATTTTCTATAATGATAATATACTTTTCCTTATTGCATGTTAATTTTAAGCATACTGATTTTTAATTCTTATTTATCATTATAGAAACAAGGACCAAACCACATGTTCTTGCATGATCTTGTTCGTGATGTAAAACAGGTAACCAGATGTTCTCCAAGGTCCGAGAAATGCAGAAAATTTCTTAGTACAATGCAGGGTTTACAGGCTTTAGAGCTGGAAAAGATCTGAGGGTTCTGGTACTACTCAGTCATGTGACTGATGAGGAAACCGAACTGTGGAAAGAGGTTCAGTGCTTGGCCAAAAGTCAAGGTTTAAACCCTAGGCCCCCTTAGCCCAATCTAGATGCTTGCTAACATCCTGTGGTAGCAGTCATTAGTAAAGGCAAAGTTACTCACACTTTGTACAAATTATTTTCTATATGGAGTTTTTGTTGTTTTTTTTTAAAGGGACTTGGGAAAACAGATCTAGAGACAATTGAACTAAATTTGTTCTTGTTCATTTACTTTTTAATACTTGAACCCATTATTTATGAATTTTTAGCACCCATTTCCTTCCTTTGTACTCTGAACTTCTAGTTTGATTTACAATAGCAAATGAGGAGTGCCTTTCCAAATATGTAATAATTATCCTTCTTTTTTAATAGTTCATTGTTTAATACCCCCTTCAATGTCTTGCTCTATGAAAATGATCTTTCTGAGGTCAGATATGTTGATACAAATCTCTACTAGAGTTTTTTTGTGTGTGTGCTTCACAGTGAAAAGAATTTGTAAAAGGTTATAGTTTGGAGAATCATTGGGAAAAAGGGGTGTTGGTTCTGTATATATTTGATTATTGGACACGTTCTTTGGCTCTGTTATGTTGCAATGGTGTTTATTCATTTCTTCCATTAAGTATACTAGGCTTTGTTACATGAAGAACCAGAGAAATGAATAAAGTAGGTGAGTAATGTTTAAGACTGTTAGGGGAGAAAGACAGAATTTGTTCATTTCCGTGGCCACGCTTAGATCTCCATGTCATTTTGTTTCTGTTTTATTAAAGATAAACGACAACTTGAAAGTAGAAATTTTATTTCAGTACTGTCACAGCAAATAAACCGAATCATTCAGTATTAGACTTAGTGCTCAGATTTATTGGGCAAACAGATTAACTAATTTCTAAAGTAATTACTTGTATAATGTGTTGATTGGAATGATTTATTTTTCTTTTCAGCCAAGTACCCCTGTTTGTCACAGGTATATATACCTTATCAAAGGGCTTTTCAAGAATTTTAAGCAGTTATTTCAGACTTCAAAGTTATCGTGTTGAAGTTTCTAATCAAGGTCTAGATGTTTATGTAACAGAAAGAGAAAAGAAGTCAAAGATATATTTTTGATAGTATATTGAGATAATCAGCGATGTGAATCTTCAATATGAACTCCATATGAAATAAAGGTGTGGCAAATGGCAAGTTAATTTGCAAGCATTTTTAAAGCACATATTATGTGCTGGAGATACAAAGATAAAGTAATCATTAGAACAAACTATGAAAAAAGAGGCATAATGGTGTCTAGCCACGTAACAGAAATTGTTGCCATCATCTGACACCTTGCAGTATGTGTGAGCCTGAGCCATTAATTTTATCATCAATTGCTAATGGTCTAGTTATTTCGGTTATATTGCCTTCACATTAATTTACTTATAAGGGGGTGACTAGGTGGCACAGTGAGTAGAGCAACGGCCCTGGAGTCAGGAGGACCTGAGTTCAAATCTGGCCTCAGATACTTGACACACTTACTAGCCGTGTGACTTTGGGCAAGTCACTTAACCCCAACTGCCCTCCAAAAAGCAAAAAAAAAAAATTTACTTATAAGTTTGAGACTCCAATGCTATGGCATAAAAGGGAAGTCTCATACCCCAATATACATTAGCTTTTTTGTTTTACTTTCCTCACATTTCTTCATTTCAGAACATGTATTTATGTACTCCACCCCCCCCTCCTTTTTTTTCTGGGCTAAAATCTATTGTTATCTCAGTCAAAGGAGTCAAGAACCATCATACCATTGTAATTAGCATTTGCTCTGTACTCTAGACAGTACAGATTTTATGTATAGAGTACAAGTCTTGTTTGATGGTGGAATCAAGGGACCCCAAAATAGAGCTAAAACAGGATTGTAAATCTCACTGATTATCTTCATGAATTTTTGCCACTTGCTTCCTATCATGCTTTGCCTATTTCCATATGATATTGGATAGTCCCCAACTTCATCAGAATTGATCATCTAACTCTAGTGGGTGAGTCAAACACCCTCTTGTTTAAAAAAAAAATTGTTGCACCAGAGAGCAGAGGATTTGCCACAATAAATGGATATGACTGAATCCTGTGGATTATTCTAGTTTATTTTTTCACCAGTCCTTGGAGCCAGAAACCAGTAAAAGTTATCAGAATGAGACTAATTAATTATTCTAAACAAGAAAAGTATTGCAGAGGAAGGGGAGAAAAATCTGAAACTCAAGTGACTCGAACTGAATCTTGTAAACTAAAAGTAAACAAACAAGTCAATAAAATAAATTTAAAAAAAAGCATTGCATTCTATAATGACCATAAAATGATTTCCTAGTCTTTTACATACAAAAATATTTGTAGCAGCTCTTTTTCTAACGGCAACTGTGGGGAGGCCCCATCAGTTGGGGAATGGCTAAACAAATTATCATATAAATATAATGAAATATTATTGTGCTGTGGAAAACAGCAAAGGAAACAAAGTTAGAGAAACCTAGGAGGATTTATGTGCACTGATGCAGAGTGAAATCTGGGGGCAAATACTTGAATTTCATTATTCACAATTTAATCATGATAGCAAAGGCATCCAGAATAACTTTGCTAGGAGTGAATACATACACATATAAGTCCTGGCCTATCTTAACAAGTGGGTAAACATGTAATTCAATATGTATTGAGGTTACTTGATCAACACACAATCTGTCCTAAAGGTGATTTAATATAATGAATTGACTGTTGTCATTCATTTGGTTGTACTACAGTAGTGGAACAGAGGAGGAAATATCAAGAGAGAGAAGATGGGGAGACCATATATTGATGTGTTTTAACCTTTGCATTATAGAGCCATCTTCCTTCAGACTGCAGAATCACATTGATTGATATTGGATTAGTGATAGAGTACCTGATTGGTGGAGCATATCGGAGCAGCTATACAAGGAAGACTTTCAGAAACCTATACAATAACTTCTACGGGAAAGGGAAGGTAATGTCGATGAAGTGAGTCTGAGTAATACCTCTAAAATCAGTGACTGTGGAGGCTAATGAGTCTCACCCACTCATTTTATAGATGAAGATGGTGAGGTCTGGCTGGGAAGTTAAGTGATTTTCTCAGTGTTGCGAGGGTCATGTCAGAAGTGGGTTATAAACTCAGTCCTTTGGACTCCAAGAGAAGGACATTTTCCATTATGCTGTACTGCTTCTTCATGTTGACTCCTGTGACTTCTGTCCCCACTTTATTTCAGCAGTCTACAAGGGTGGTTATCATCCAAAACAACTCTGACTTCTGTTCTGTTTTCACAGTATGTCCCTAGCCTGTTGCCTCGCTACTCCAGAAACCAAACTTCGTCTTCACTTGACTTCGATTCCCACTATCCCTTAGTTTTCCTAGTTTATCATTGTTTTTCTACCTTCACTTCCCCCCTCAAACTCTCCCCTAGAGTAAGAAATTTCAATTACAGAAACTCTTCCTCTCTTAAATCCCTGGTTCTCTGGCTGCCTCTCTTTCTATTCTTGCTGCGGTTCAGTTGTTTTGGTCATATATGATTCTTCACCACCCCATTTGGAGTTTTCTTAGCAAAGATACTGG
Source organism: Pseudocheirus occidentalis (assembly GCA_028646575.1). Lineage (NCBI taxonomy): Eukaryota > Metazoa > Chordata > Mammalia > Diprotodontia > Pseudocheiridae > Pseudocheirus > Pseudocheirus occidentalis. The sequence goes on from JAQQSW010000112.1 coordinate 88,628, forward strand.
AGTGGTTAGGCACTTTCTTCTCCACTTCGTTTTATAGGTGAGGAAGCTGAGGCAAACAGGGTGAAGTGATTTATTCAGGGTCACAGCTGGTAAGTGTCTGAGACTGGATTTGAACTTGGGTCTTCCTAGCTCTAAACCTAGCACACTCTCTAGTGCAGCACCTCAAGTATAGCTCATTGCCCAAGTATCATTGCCAAGTTGTCAAGGAATACTACTCGAAGCACCTTTGCCAGATGTGTTACGTGTAACCTTTGTGGCTGAATGAAATTTTAAAAATTTATCTTTGATTCCCTTTCACATCCCTCATAGCAGTTGTTCTAAACCAGTGCTTCTCAACCTTCCTAATGCCGCGACCCTTTAATACTGTTCCTCATGTTGTGGTGACCCCCAACCGTAAAATTATTTTCGTTGCTACTTCCTAACTGTAATTTTGCTACTGTTATGAATAATAATGTAAATATCTGATATGCAGGATGTATTTTCATTGTTACCAACTGAACATAACCCACAGGTTAAGAACCACTGCTCTAAACCTTTTCCTCGCTCTTTGAGGCCCCCAGTTTCTCCTTGCTTTTTCCACAGATGCTTTTATGTCTTGATTTAATAAGAAGATCAAAGCTGCCAGTTAGATCTCCATCCTCATTTCCCTCCTATCATACACTTCTGTGTCTTCATCCATCCTCTTCTCAGTATCCATTCTTCTGGTCTCAGAACATTGGGTGGTTTCCCATGTCGCCAAGGCTAACCCCTTCCCTCATTCCCTTCATCTCATCTTCTCTCAGGCCTTTTGAAAGTCTGCCTCATTAACCATTGCCCTCTGTCCTCTTCTCTCTCTTTGCTTCTCTGCCTCTTTCTCTGTCTCTTGCTCTCTCTCCTCTGTCTCCTTCCCCTATGTTTATTAACACATTCAAGTCTCTGTACATAACATGCTTTTCTTGATTTCTCCCAAGCTACCATTCTGTTTTCTCTTCTCCCTTTCATTATTAAATGCTAGGAAAAGTATTATGCCTTATTGCCACTTACATTTGACTCACACTTTCACAATCTTCCTCTCCCCTGCCCCCCAGTCATTAAAAGGAAACAAAACAAAAGCTGTTACTTTGAGTTTGCTAGGAGCAGTTTTGTGGGATAAAGAGAACCTTGGTCATGGTGTGAGCCTTGGGGGGGTGTGTGTGTGTGGGTGTGTTTAGCCTTGTAGGATCTTTCCAGCTCATTAAGGGATAGGAATTAGCAGAGGAAAGTGATGATTGATATATATTCCTATTCATGCCTATGCATTCCAGGGCAAGTTCACCTGTGTCTCTGCTCTAGACATTGGAATCTAGTCAGAACCGGAACTGAGACAAGGTTGTACGGCTATCACTAAACTAACAACAAAGCCTAAGAGTCAGGGAATAATAATGTTGGAAAAAACCATAGAGATCATCTAATTCAGATTCATTTCACACACTGAAAACCCAAGGCCAAGAAAGGAGAAGCCACTTGCTTAAGGTTACATGGGAAATGCCAGAGTTAGGACTAGATGGCAGATTCTCCTTCAAAGATCTCGTCTATTACTTATAAACTGGGATAATGATAATCCTCCTAATGGATGACATTTGGGGCCCTAATTGGCAAATTGGCCCCCTGAGAAGAAAGCATCATGGATTTGGAATGGGAAGCACTTCAGTGAGTCTAATCCCTTCATTTAAAAGATGAGAAACTGAGTCCCAGGGAGGCCAAGATAACTTGCTCAATGTGCCACACTAGCAGGTAGGACAGAAAGGGTCAGAATCACTGAATCCTGAATCATTCAGGCTCACTGGACATTAGTTTTGTCCCATGTAAAATGAGGATACTGGGCTAACTGGCTTCCAGCTTGAGACCTGCGATCTTAAGACTTTGTGCTGAGTATTCTTGCTAGAGTAAGCTACAGGCCACTGAAATTGCTTATGTTAAATTTATGATGCAGTCAGGGAATGTGGATTTCAATGAATAATACAAGCATGTAGTCGCTGAACCATGTAAGCTACATTATATTATCCTTTTTTTCCTTGATCCAGAATACTCTAAGTTTTAAAAAATACAAAGCATAAATCTTTATGAAAATGAAACAAAATAATCCACTGGCAAATGATTTAAAATGCTAGATTTTTTTATTATGTCTACGGCTAGATATTTTTTATTATGTCGACGTTTACACAGTTTTATTTTAGCTTTTCTCATTAATGAAAAACAAAACCAAACAACCCCCAACCCTTGCATATGGAAACTTAGTGATGTTGTCACAGGGTCCCTGCACCTGGATTTCAGTGTTGATGCCTTATAACCCCTGGAGGAACACCAGTAACAGTCTAACTTAACCTTGAAGCTGCTTGTGTATGGGATTTTTCTCTTATCAGAACTTTGAATCTTGATGACATTTTGTGAAATTGTTCCAGCTATGGAACTTCCAGTGATGTTAATGGTGAATTTCCACATTGAGAGTGAGCATAGAATATGTAGGAGGGCCTAGGTGTGGAATTGTTTGCTGAGATTTAAAAGAAAGAACATTGTACTTTCTTAAGAAGTGGCTAATGTTTTGTTCTGCTGAGTACTTTCAACTTTGGGGAAATTCAGTATTAATCATGAGCCAGTCACTATTTTGCAGAATGGAGCTTCATCTAGGTGGAATTCAATTTCTAGGGTAATCCAGAATCAAAATACTTATTGTCAATGATTTCATCTCAATCCTTTCATTGTTTTGTCTTTTCAAACAACGACAACCACCACCACCACCACCACTGCCACTGCCACCATCATCGCTGCCAACTGACTGCAACAATTAGAGAGTGAGCTGCTTTGCTCAGAACTCTTCTCATCCTTCTCTTCATCTGATCAGCCATTCAGGAAGCGGGGGTGGATCTGCTGAAAATACTTTGCATTCCCAGTTCATTAGAACAGCACAGCCTTACAAATGCAAGGTATCATCTTTAAAAATATGCATATTTATATCTTTTGTTTTTATGTCACTTATGTTTACTATTGTATCCCTGTTTCCTTTACTCCCAAAGTGTTGTCTTTAGTAATTAAGAAAGACAAAAAATAGTTCTACAAAATCAGTCAGTCAAGTATTAAACAGCTGCCTGAGGTAGGCACTGTGCTAAGGCTGGGTATTCAAAGGCAAAAACATACATCCTTTCACTCAAGGCGCTGACATTATAACGAAGGTGACAACATGAAAACAACCATCAACCTATGTCTATCTTTATCTATGTCTCTGTAGTAGATGGTAGGTAATCTCCAAAAGAAGGGAATTTGGAGGAGAGAGGGGGGAAGGCTCCCTGCAGAAGGTCGGATTTGAAAGGATTCTTGAAGGAAGCCAGAGAATCCAGTAGACAGCGGGTATTCCAAGCATGGGATACAGTCAAGGAAAAAGTGTAGTGCCAGGAACAACAAGAAAGCAGGTATTACTGGATTGTAAAGTATGTAGAAAGGAGTAGGATATAAGAAGATTGGAAAAATAGGGAGGGATGAGCTTTTGAAGTACTTTAAATGCATTTTTATTTGACTCTAAAGGTAACAGGGAGGCACTGGACTTTACTGAGTAGAGGGATGACATGGTCAGGTTTTTGCTTTAAAAAAAATCAATTGGTAAATATTTATTAAGCACCTATTATTTGCCAAGGATACAAAGGGAGGAACCAGACAGTCTCTGCCCTTAAGGAGCTCTGTCCTCAATGGTGAAGGGGAGGTGGGGGGAGGATAACAAGTGTTTTTGCTCACAAACAGGTTTTGTTCAGAAAATTCTAAACCACCAAATGTTTCCATTTTTAGATTCAGAGTAGAAGGAAATTAGGTCTGTTCACAAACTTTGCATGTAATTGTAATATTCCTAAAGTGCCAGTGACTCCCCTCCTCACTGAAGACCAGTCATTCCCTCTTGCCCCTAGAATTGCATGTAGACTTCTTTCTTTGGTCTTCAAGGCTCTTCTCTGTCTGGCTTCAGCCTAACTCTCTGGGTGGTATGACCTGTCTCTTCCTTTCCTGGCTTCATATGCTCTATGGTGGAGCAGCCATATGAGTTTCCTTGATGTCCCTCACACATGACATTTCATTTCTTATGTTAAATCCTTTGAACTTGGAATGCAATGTCTCCTTACCTCCTCCTCTTAGAATCCTTAACTTCCCTCAAAGTTTAGCTCATTTGTCATCTAAATGAGACCTTTCTCGACCGTCCCAACAATCAAGGCTTCCTCATCTATCCCATTTATTTGGCAAATATTTTGTGTCTACGTCAGTGGTTCTCAACCTGCCTGATGCTGCAACCTTTTAATACTCGGATGTGGGCATATCTGCATGTGGGGGACCTGCCTGGAGATGAATAGAGGAGTGGTGTCCCAGTTCCTAAAACCATTGGAAATGTGTTTTCCGATGGTCTTAGGTGACCCCTGTGAAAGGGTCGTTTGATACCCAAAGGGGTCGTGACCCATAGGTTGAGAACCATTGATCTACATATTGTCTTTCTTGTAGAAAATAATAGAAAGTAAGGGTTCAAAGAATGCTTCATTTTGGGGTTTGTTTCTCCAAAATCTAGCAAACATAGAGCAGACACTTAATAAATACTTATAGACTGGTTAAACTGACACACAATTCAGAAGAGTTATATTATGTTTCTCCCCTTATTTTAACAGTAAGGAAAGTCTTGTTGGTGCCCACGGAAGCACAACCTTTTTTTCATTGTCTTAATGTAAACTTTGGTTACTTTTCCCTTCTCTTCCCCATCTCCTCCCACCTCTCTTATGGTTGGAGAGTGACTCAAGGAGGAAACCCATCAACTAATCCTTAAAAAAGCCCAACAAAAATAAAACAAAACACAACCCCCCCTGAGGTTTTCATTCATGGTCAGCCTAGGATAACCTCCTCTTCAAAGGCAGTTGAGGAGGGAGGCCCTCCTCTGACCCATAAAGCTTAAGTTTTGACTTATCGTCCTCTTCAGGCCTTCCCTGGATATTAATTTTTAATTCGATTTCTCCCTCATAAAAGTGTTGTGGGCAAGAAGTATATGCACGATGACTGTCCTTGTCAGTCCAACCTCTACCTCTAGGGGTTGGTCCAGTTCTGACGTGTCATCTGTCTTTCTCTCTGTCTTTCTATTAATTCATTTATCCATTTATTTATCCATCCCTCTGTCTTTCTATTTATTCATTTATTTTCCATTTATCTATCTTAATTTATCCATCTATCTATGTATCTATCTATCCATTATTTTGGCTCTTAGCCTTGAGCTGAAAAAAACCTTTCATATTTCTGTGGTTAAAGATGCTTTTTGTTAAACATTACCTCTGGCGGGGGGGGGGGGAAAGAGTTATTGCCCATCACTGTGGATTAATATAATTTCCATTGTGTTAAATAAAAGAAACTATTGAGATTTCTGCCATAATTTCAACTCTGGGGAATAAAGTAAAGTTGGTGTTGATCTTTAATATCATTTATAAGATTTTCCTTCTTAGGAAGTGATATAAAGACATTTTTCACTATGTTCCAATAAAATTTCAGAGAGTAGAAAAGTATTTTGTGTTTTCTCAGTTTTCTTCAGTGTTTTGGCTCACAAATATAGGCAAATCTTAGTTATTCAGTGGTTGATGAGACTCTATCTAGTCTGTATACTGTTCATTCCATCTTCCCTCCAACTTAGCACCTCTCCTCTACTCCTGCCTTTTTAATATAAGAGAAAAATTCTTAGCGCCTTATAAGGCGGCTGCAATAAAAGAAGTTTCAGTAACACTCCTAACACCATCGCTGAAGACTTTATTATTCTTATTGATGGCCCGACACCATGCATTTTATTTTTTGTCTGTTCCCAGCTCCTCAGAGAAACTATGTTTAGATTATTTCCCTGATCTGTACCACCTAAATTAGGAAGAAGGCAGAATGTGAGCAGAGTAAGATAATAGACAAGAAGCTCTAATTATTGGATATTTTTTAGCAACTTTGGTGAAGTTTTTGGGGAAAGTGTTGGAATTGTTGACTGAGATGGTGTTTGGAGACCAGGATTTTTACCTAAAGCATTGGTTATAATGGTGTTTAGATGATTATTTTTGCCTCTGTAATATGATATAACTTTGGTTTGCTACCATGAATACTTAAAAATAGCATGGGTGGGTACTAGATTGATTTCACATTCCCAGTTTAGATACTTTTCGTAGCAAATGGAACAAGCTGACTTACCAGATTTCAGTGGTGGTCATTACTTTGCTGAGTCATTACTTTTGTGTGCTTTGCTTTACCAAACCCAGATATGTCATCAGTTCCGAACTCTGTATGACAAACATCATATGCGTCTGAATAGACGGGAACTCATTGATGTTTTACCTGTCAACAGGACAAGACGATAAACCTTAACAGAGCAAGAAAGAAGTCAAAGGGAGAGCAATATTTACCAGACCCAGACTCTGCTGGCTTTCTCCACCCTTATAATGAGTTGCTGGTTTGGGCAGTGTTGATGCAGAGACAGAAGATGGCCATGTTCTTCTGGCAGCATGGAGAGGAGGCCATGGTTAAGGCAGTGGTTGCCTGCAAACTGTACCGGGCAATGGCGCAGGAAGCTGAGGCGAGTAACTTGATGGATGGCACCTCAGAAGAGTTGAATAATTACTCAAAGTAAGAGTTGTCTTTCAACTTCAAACTCCTAATAAGCATTCATACTGTTAAATATATACATATATGTGTGTGTGTGTGTGTGTGTGTGTGTGCTCTGCTTTACCAAACCCAGATATATCATCAGTTCCGAACTCTGTACGACAAACATCATGAGTCTGAATAGACGGGAACTCATTGATATTTTACCTGTCAACAGGACAAGACGATAAACCTTCATAGAGCAAGAAAGAAGTCAAAGGGAGAGCAACATTTACCAGACCCAGACTCTGCTGGCTTTCTCTACCCTTATAATGACTTGTACACACACACACACACATACACACACTACCTTTTCTTTCTTATCAAGTTCTTTAAATATCCCAAGGCAGTATGTTTTGGCTCATTTTACTCAATGAAGAGGCAATATGGTTTAGTGGAAAAAGTACAGGATCTGGAGTCAGAATCTAGACTTTACTACTTAGTCTGGTCACTGAAATCCTGTGAGCCTTAATTTTCTTATCTAAAATTAGGGTCCTATACTAGATGACCTCTTCAAATCCCTTTAATTCAAAACAGCTTTATAATTCTAAATCCTAGGCAATCATTCTTTTTTTGGGGGGGGGAGGAGGGAAGGCAAGGCAATTGGGGTTAAGTGACTTACCCAATGTCACCCAGCTAGTAAGTATGTCAAGTGTCTGAAGTCACATTTGAACTCAGGTCCTCCCAACTCCCAGGCACCACCTACCTGCCCCACAATCATTCTTAATATGGGATAACCATAGGTGTGAGAAAAATAAATACATTGCATTCTACAAAGGTTGGAGGAGAATCTTGGTGTGATGTGTGAGAGAAGAGATAAGCTCCTTGTTTTATGATCCTTGTCTTCAAAACTTTAGGTTGCTATGATGAGGTGAAAAGGAGAACCAATGGGGGAGGGAGAAACTATCCTTAATGGAAACACATTTATTGTCTTGCTCAATGTATGCGGAAAGTGTCTGAGATGGAAGAACATTTGTGTACTAAGAACAATGGCACGTATAAATAAAAACACAAAAACCTTGGACTGAGGAGGCATACTAGCTCATCTCCCTACCTTCATATGGGACCATGATAAATATTTCAAAAAGATAATAAACTACTAAATTTTGAAATGGTTTAATGGAAAGCGATTCTACAACCTTCCTTTGTCATTTGTTTTCAGTACTTCGCAGTCTTTTTTGTTGAGGGTAGCTTTCCTTGGATCTGGTGTAGGGATCTTTGCCCAAATGATTTCTCATGGATCCTTACTGGGTCGGTCAAGGGGAAGGAGATGCTGCCAGTTCCCATCGCTGTGGGTCACGTGGCCATTTCCCATTGAGGAAGAGAACAGTCGTAAGCATCTTTTCATCTTTTCCTTTTTCTTGCTCATGAGCTCAGTCTCAGTCTTCAGAGAAATAAAAAAGCTTCTTTCTTTGAAACGTTAGGTAACCTCAGCTAAAACTCCATTTCTAAAGCTACAGCTTAATTTTTTTTCAATTTGTCTCATATGGATGCAGAGAACAGCCAGACATTATCTCCTGTGTAATAATCTCTAAAGACTTTTACATTTTCTTCTGCAAACTCTTTAAATCCAGTCAAATTGACCTTGAAGTCTTTCTAAATCTTTCCCTCATTTTAGGACTCTGATTCATGTTTTCCCATGTTGTTATTGTGTAACAGAGAGTTTGGTCAGCTTGCTCTGGATGTATTGGAAAAGGCATTTAAGCAGAATGAGAGAATGGCCATGAAGCTGCTGACCTACGAGCTTCAAAACTGGAGTAACTCCACCTGCTTGAAACTGGCTGTGTCTGCAGGGCTGAGATCCTTCGTTTCTCACAGTTGTACTCAGATGTTACTGACTGATATGTGGATGGGACGCCTGAGAATGACCAAACACTCATGGTTAAAGGTAATCATTATAACAATTATTCTGCTACCTCAATTTTGTCATCTAACAAAGCATTTTCATGTATGTGATCTCATCTGAGCCTTATAACAACCTATAGATGAAGGTGTTTCAGATGTTATCCCCATTTTACAAGAAAAGAAACTGAGCCTCAAGAAAGCTAAATGTTTTGAATAAGGTCACACCTAACATAAGTCAGTAGTAAGTTAGGACCTGATTTAAGTACATTAAAAAATTTTTTTTCTGCCTCTTTCTGTACATTATTCAGTCTGTTTCTTGGTTTTTCTTAGCTCTAAAATGCCTATCTTATATTCCTCAAAGGGATATTTGAAGGTCAAAAGTAAGATGTGAAACCATAAAAATGCAGGATCACTGTGGATAAATGAAGTTCAAATGATGGTTAGGTTTTTTTTTCAATTTTATTTTAAAAATTTTTTTGGAGGGTTGGCGAGGCAATTGGAATTGTGACTTGCCTAAAGTCACAGGGCTAGTAAGTGTCAAGTGTCTGAGGTCGGATTTGAGCTCAGGCCCTCCTGACTCCTAGGCCGGGGTGTTCTATTCACTGGTACACCTACCTGCCCCTAGATGTTTTTTTCAATAGAAGCTCCCTTAATCCTGATCTCACTTTTTCGTTTGTTTATTGCAATAATTTCTACTCACTAATTATACTGTACTTTGCCCTGTATAAATACATTACATTGTCCAGAGCCTCACCTTTTCACGCAACTGATCATCTCCAACATCCAGCCCTCTATTACTCAAGGCAATTACAGCCTGGAATTTTTAAGGGTAATTTAACCAAGTCTTAATTACAATTGGCCTTTAATTTTCCACTCCGGCCTTGAGCTTTATTGCATGGGTGAAATTAATAAACACATGTTAATCCCAAATCGCCCAAATGGGATCACCAGTGTCTTGACCTTTGTCTTGCCTCTGAACTCCGGTGATTAGAGGAGAGTGTGAGGTTGATGTGACTTTGCCCAGATCTGCCTCACTCAAATCCAGTTCATGTGAAAAGTTAAGATATCACACTCATGATATCAGTGATCCTTTTCGAGTATGAATGGTAAACAACAACCACAACAATAATCCTATCATAATGATAAAGTAAAAGGATCAGAACCAGTCCTGGAAAATGGATTTTGGAGTTATTGTAGACGGTTCTCTGAAAACACTGATGCAATGACCATTTGTGGCCCCAAAGGTCAACACAGTATCAGGAAGAGGATAAACAAAAAACAAAACCATGTAATATAAAACCATGATGCATCTGTGGGGACAATATTGTACATTGTTCTATACGTCAAAAAACCAAACCAAAATAACAGCCCTACTTTCAAAAATAGTAGAATTAGAGAAATTTTTGCATGGTGAGTCAGACTAGAAAAAGTATCTTATTCCTTGAAAGATGAAGGTTGAGAATGAAGATTTAGCTATTAGCTAATACATTATACAGGGTATTGTGTGGGACACGAAATTAGTGAAAACTTCTCAGTCTGGAATGTAACCCCCCCC